>WYDI02036272.1:0-25563 GCA_009867235.2 Psittacus erithacus | reverse complement strand
GCTGTTCAGCCTGGAGAAGAGAAGGCTGCGTGGAGACCTCATGGCAGCCTTCCAGTATCTGAAGGGGGCTTATAAGGATGCTTCTTCAGCAGGGACTGTAGTGATAAAACAAGAGGTAATGGGTTTAAACTTCAACAGGGGAAGTTCAGGTCAGATGTGAGAAAGAAGCTGTTTACTGTAAGGGTGGTGAGGCACTGGAATGGGCTGCCCAAAGAAGTGGTAAATGCTCCATCCCTGTCATTGTTCAAGGCCAGGTCGGACAGAGCCTTGGGCAACATGGTCTAGGGAGAGGTGTCGCTGCTCATGATATAGGGGTTGGAACAAGATGGTCTTAAGGTCCTTTCCAACCCAAACCGTTCTATGACTGTGATTCTATGATCCTACGATCTGGTATTTGTTAAGGAAGATCAGGCCTTAGTAGTTAACATCACAGTCAGATCTGAAAGTTAATCAACATCTTTGGTGGATGCAGCAGCAGAAAAAGTAAAGAAATACCAAAATTGAAAAGATCAAGTTCAAGAACTAGCTAATGCCACTGCTGTTAAATTTATGGGATTTCCCTTAGGAGTAAGTGGAAAATGGCATCAAGGCAATTACCAGCTACTAGTTGAATTAGGACTCTCCATTTCCCGACAGGAAAAAGTCACTTGCTGCTTATCAAGGAGAGCACTTTTCACATAAGTAAATGTACTGCATACCTTTGTAAACTGAGGTATGGCCGATTGTAAGATCTTAACTTGTGTCATGAATTGGAGGAATTATAAACAAACTAACAAAAAGTGGTGTCACTATGAACACTTGGCTGCCACAACACCAAAGGGTCTGGTAGTACATAGGGACACCAATGGACTTGAAATCATAATGTATTACCTACTTTGCCAAAATGACACTAATTACCAGCCTTTACTCAGGTGGATGAGTCACTTTTACTTAACCTGGAAAAGGAGCGTGTATAATTTTATAGATGTTTGATAAATAGCAACAGTTCAAAGTAACTGGTAAGGTTCAAGTTACTTAAGGCAGTTATTTTATAGAGATCAAATTTTGTTTCATCTAGGTTTAGAATTCCTTCAGAAAGGAACTTGATTTTTAGTCCCAATCCTGCACAAATCTAGTTGTGTGTTTATATTTATTACAGAGTTATTGGGCTAATTGGTTGCTTTCTCTGAGACTTGCAGTTAATTTTATTAGTATAAAATTAAGGCTGTGCAGACACATGCAGTATTAGGGAAACATTGTTTATTGGGAGGAACTTTTTCTAATGTTTTCTCGGTAGGAAGGTGCTAGCACTCAACTGTACCATTTAACGAGTTATCTGGGTGTTATCTCATTACCTGCAGTCTTACTGTTTTATGTTTAAAAAGTAGTTAGGAGAATTACAGGTAATTTTCATAGCAGGCCAAAGTGAGTTCTGTGTGCAGAAGTTACTGTAGGTTGTCAGAGCAGATGGAATCTGTTAACCTCTGATAGCTCATTTGTGTATTCATGTTGTGTTGTGTAATTGCTGATCATGCTGAGGGGTTTCCAGAAGTTCAAAGGGCTACGGACTCGGATAAGAGTTGCGTGAAAGAGGTCAAAAGGCATTATAGAGTTTTGGGTCCAATGTTCAGCACTGAAAGAGGCAGTGACGGGCTCACAGAATGACCTGCTTACAGTGAGAGTCCTGTTCTCAGGGGAAGATTTTGCACAGTTGTGCTGTAATATTCTGTGGAACTTGGTGCTGAAAATACATTGAAAGTCCAACAGCATTTGCAAAAAGGAAACCACATCCACGTATGTGTGTATAAGTGTTACGTGGTAACTTTATTAGTTATCTACTGCTTTGTATAAAATGCTTCAAATAATGTGGGACTAGCTACTGTCCCTGGTTAGCTTTCAATGCTAACCATTCCGTATTTGTGAGCTGCACTTTTTAAAATACATGCTAATTCTTAATGTGTATTTGTTAAATATCAAATAAATTTGTTAAATAATGAGACCAAACAAATCTTCTTCTGTCTCTAGAAGATCTGCAGATTTCCTGAGTTGCAAATTTAGTTTCTGAGGTTTCTGGGGAGAAAAATAAATCTCTTCTGAAACAAATTATAGTAAGACCTTAAGTAATTTAAACTGAAGGCAAGTCACGTTGCTTCCCTCTACACACTGCTGACAGAATATTTAAATAAATGACATATTTGGAAATGATTTGTGAGGAATGGGGGACAGAGGTGCTAGAAGTCTGTATTAGGAAAGGAAAGAGGGTCAGGAAGCAGTGCTAACTATGAGGCATGGGAGTGGTGTCAACACCAAAAAGAGTTGGTGGATGAACTCCACTAAGTTTTCTCTACCAGATACTGCTTCTGATACAGAACCATAGAATCAGCTAGGTTGGAAAAGACCTTTCAGATCAAGTTCCAACCATTACCCCAGAACAGCCAAATCCACCACTAAACCATGTCACTGAGGGCCTCATCTGCATGGGTTTTGAACACTTCTAGGGACAGTGATTCCACCACTCCCCTGGGCAGCCTGTTCCAGTGCCTGGCCACCCTCTTGGGAAAGAAATTGTTCCTAATATCCAATCTAAACCTTCCCTGGCACAGCTTGAGACCACTACCTCTTGTCCTGTCACTTGCTACTTGGGAGAAGAGATCAACTCCCATCTCACTGCAACCTCCTTTCAGGTAGTTGTAGAGAGTGATAAGGTCCCCCCAAGCCTTCTCTTCTCCAGACTAAACAACCCCAGTTCCCTCAGCCGATCCCCATCACACTTGTGCTCCAGACCCTTCACCAGCTTCGCTGGCCTTTTCTGGACCCACTCCAGTACTTCAATATTTTTCTTGTAGTGAGGGGCCCAAAACCGAACACAGGATTCAAGGTGTGGCCTCACAAGTGCTGAGTACGGGGGACACAACATGGAAAAACAATCTTTCCATTTAGGGTGTAAACAGAATAGTGGAAAAAGTGTTTCTCCTTTTGTATTTTACTAGGTACATTTGAAAAATTCAGTGCACAGTACATTGGCTAAAACAAACATAGATCAACACCCTGCTTTGAAATGCATCTTATGTTTTCCTTTCCCTAAAGCTGCTAGGCACAATCCATAGTAGAGTCATCTACTATGTGACTTTCATGTTGGAGCAGAGTACACTCATTAAATGTGCAGATAGCAGGAGGGTTAAAAGCACACTGAAAGAAGGGATTAGAAAATGATCCGGATAGTCTGGAGGATCGCTTTTAAAAACTGGAGTGCGGCTGAGTGAAGTGATCACCATAGAATGGCGAGTGACAAGTCAAAACCAGTTCTGCAGAATCAAAAAAGTCTGTAAAGAACAGTGGATGCCAAAGTGAGTTAGCAATATCCTGCTATTTGAGGGTAGAGGAAAGGCAAATACCACAGTGGCTGTGGAAACAGGAATACAATTGGCAAGACAAAAAGTAATTCTTCACAGTGGGAAGGACAAAGGTTATAAAGTAGAAGTGTTAAGAAGCATGAAAAGTAGCTATACATTTGAGAGGGATATTTAATCTCTCTGAGGAGACTGACAGTATAATACAGTTTGAAATGGTAATGGAACAGGTCATCATTGGAGGCCTTTGAGCACAAGTTGTCTCTCAGGAATGGTACAAAGAGTTGATCCTACCTGGTCTCTCAAGAACCATCTGAGCTGTGCTTTCAGATGAGTTCGTTACTTCAGTAGTCTTGTTATTTTATGGATAGTGGATTGTGGGTTTTGAAAAACTCATAGGATGTTTAAACCCCACACATTTGATCAGCATCATAAGGGATCTATTTGCTTACCATTTCATTTATATGAATGACATTGCTAGAGATGCACATCACCAACAGTTTCACTGAAGCGGTGTAAATAACAAGAATCTCATGATATATTGGATTTTTATGGGAACTAGGTTGTATTTAAAATACTGATGTCCTGGTGGAGCATTTGACATGGCTCTCATACCATTTGTGTAAGTGTGAGCTCAGAGTATTTGACTTAAAATAAATGCGAAAGGATTTTTCACATCATACACTACATCTACATGGTGCTAGTTTACATGGTTCTAGAAGCAAAGATTGATATTTGTGTTACTTCTACAACATGAAGACCTGGCAAGGGAACACTTGATGAGAAATGGTGTGTGACTCTCATTCTTCAGTATAAGAAAATAGTACAGAGTCACAAACAGAAAAATTTAAATACTTTAAATCATTTAAATACTGTAAATCGTTTAAATTATTTAAATACTTTAAATAATGGTCTGTTCAGTATTGAGTTCTTTCCACATTAAGCTCTAACGATATGTGAGAATCAGTGGAGAACAATGTTTGATACTCCGATGCTTCATGTACATGTTATGGAGCAAGCCCATTTTTTCTCCTTTTGATTTTTGCAATCTCATGTATGGACCCATTGCCCATATAAACTGTTTGCTAGAACAGAGAAGTAAATATTTTTCTGGGTTAAAATGTACCTTGCATAAACCTACTGGTTTTTTATTGATGGTAGTTTTATACTGCTGAGTTTGCATTTATATTCTAGAAGAGATGCTCTTTTTGCTAGTTTAAGGAAACTGAGCAGTAAAAATGATTAAAATAGAATTGTAGCTGAAACAGATAAGATAAATAATGGAAACCACTCCAACGAGCAATGTGTCCTTCCCATTACTAATCTGGAAACAAATGCCACACATTAAAATACTGAATGCACATGGTTGTTATGTGTAATTTGGCAACAAGCGAGAATCACTAGACTTATCGTATACTCAACTTTAAGCTGATGCCAAGGAGGGGCTGATAAAAAGGACAGGAAGATGATGGATGAAGAGGTTGAAACTAGAGATGATGTCGTTAGATACCAGCAAAGAAAACCAGATTTTCCTAGTCACACATGTGAACTTGACCCCAGCATGTCAGAAATGCCATATATTGATTATAGCTTTGAAATCTGGCATGAGAGCCCTTTTTGACTTAAAAGAAAAATCTTTGCTTAGGTGTTGAATTCCTCCTAATTCAGCCTTGAGGACCTTCATGATCCCATCAGCTCTTGCCTAGAAGCAAATGATCAGACTAGAAGAGGCCTGTCCATTAGAAAGAAAACTTTGTTCCATGTGGCTGAAAGGATTTCTTTGGTTTACCTAAGGAATGGGATCCTTTCCTAGCAGACTACCAATAATGACATAAAACCCCTTTTTGGATCAGGAACCATTTAGCATGCTGTAGTGAGCAGAAATCAACTCTTTAGCCGTTAAACAAAATGATCGGTAAACTAATATTAATATTTTGAAAAATCAAAAGCCATATGTTAACTTGATGGTGCAAGACAGGTTAGTCCTGATCAGAAAAAAATGCAGCATTCATGGATCAGGAAGGATTTACTCTGTAGATTCATGCTTAGAACACCCAGCTATACAGTTGATTCACATGTCCATGCCTGTTATCCTGTCAGTTCACTCACCAGACTTGGTGGAGCAAAGATGTGGTTCTTACTCAGGATTAGTTGCTTTCATGTGATTTGCACTCTTCACTCCACAAGTGGACTGATGTGTCAGTGCTTAGTTGAAAACAAAAGTATTGTTTAAGCTGTTCAGGCAGACCGTAACTGATCTGTTAAGTCAGAATTTGTATAGACAGGCACGGGCTGTATGTGAAGCCAAGTGATGTTTGATAAATATTAGCATAGTTTAAGGTCTGAGGAAAACCATTTGTGCTTTGTCATACAAAGGGTTTGTCTCTTGAGAAGTTACTGGATTTTTTCTTGGCTTTTATGGATTTTTCATAGCGCTACCATGTGTTAATGGGCAGATTGTGTTCTGATGGGGAGTGTGGATCCTGCTTATTCACAGACAGCTCCTAAATGGAGGCTCACAGAGAGATGCTGCATGTGGCCCTGATCCCACCTGGAGCACCTCGGCATCAGAGAGCCATTGGGAAGACTGTCAGAAACATGCCATTCACAACTGCACAATCACACAAATCAGTCTTTACCTGAGGGTGAGTGGGGATCTGCAGGGAGAAAGACTCTTGGTAGTGTCAACTATTTTGTCATTCCCCAGTCAGAAGCCACTTCATTCCTCCTTGTGAAGACAGAACTGGATGGCTGCCTTGTAAATGTCCCTAATAAGAATGATTTTATGTGTTTATTGTTTTGGATGCCAGCAACTGTCCTAATAAAGACACTAATAGTAGGTGTTTACTATGCTTGGCAGATTACAACAACAGAGATGGGCTTTGCATGATCCTGAAGAGAACAGAAGTGAGGAGGTTTGTTGTACTTTATTCCCTGGCAATATTTTTGGTTTTATTCTTCTACTTTCAAGACTGCTGTTACATCCTCTACCCTTAATGCAGTAGGGAATGCCTTGGAAAAACTTGTGTCTGGCATATGGAGGATACTTCACCTCTCCATACTCCTTCTTTCTGTCCTCACAAGCTAGGTTAGAACACGCTGCCTTAGGCTTCTGTTTAATTTAGGAGTTAAATATACAATAAAGTAGCTCGGCCTCCACAGAAAACATTTTGCTAAAATACTCTGAGAACTGAAATATTGTTAAGCTTTTGTTTCTACTGAATCCATGTTACTACAGATGAGATCCGGTGAGATGAAGTGGAATTAAACCGCCTCTCGTTCTCCTTTGAATAGTGATCCCATTCACACTGCTGGTTCTCACACAACCGGCCTTGAAAGAGAGGAGAACTCCTCAACTGAACTGCATATGAAAAGAATTATTTTACGGGCCAGAAAAAGTCTTCACACCTGACTGCACAGGTAACCCCACAGAAACAAATGACTGAAGTTTGGGTCTTAATTGCTGTGTGAACAGAGTTTTATATGCACATGTGTTTAATGATCTTCTGTTAAAGTCTAATCTCTGGGTGAACTCATCCTCAAATCATTAACCCAGCTGGGCTGCTCAAGGACTCTTTCTGCTGACACAAACAAGTCAGTCATCATTAGCACACAGTCCCCTTGCTTCACAGGCTTTGCTGCCCAGCTACCATGCCCACAAGTGCCTGCAAGCTCTGGGTAGAACTTCAAGAGATAAGTCAATGTTGATCACATATACCAAGATAGAAATAGCCTCTGCTCCTGTTTCCTCATTGCAAACGCAGAAAGGAGTAAGATGCTCTCTGTTTGATGACTCGCAAACTGTAACCAGTCACGTGTTTCTTCCCATTTACTCTGTATTTACATTTAAAGGTTAATGCACTGCCTCTTTATTTAACGGAAACAAATAATACTTGATGCATGTTCATGTTTCTTCACATGGTTTCCCAGGCACTAGAGGCACTTGTATAAATTGGCCAAAGGTCTAAAACTATACTGGTGAAACAACTAAAACATTCCTAAGAAAGACATACAAGGGTTAAACCAAACAAACAAAAGAACAAAATCGCAGAACAGCACCACAGCAGTTTTATATGAGATGCCTACAAGTGTTAATTTGGTGGTGAGACATTTCTCAGTGTGCAAGTCTTTGATTTACCGAAACATCCGTAACTGAAACTTTTAATTCAAATGCAAGGTCACCATAAATTTTAATCTCTGCAGTAATTTCCTTGCCTGTCAAGTAATGGAATGCTAAAATCATTCAGGATGGACACACAGTTCTGACCTAGAGTTTTACTGTGCTGAGCCGCAGTGTTATAAAGGCCCTTCATTTTGCTTTTATTGCTTATTAAAGGCCATTTAAATATCCAAACCTTTTCTAACACCTGTGACAGCAGCAAGTCCTGTCATTTGTAACAGGTTATTAGAGGAAAACTGCAGCAGAATTTCTTCTATGTAAAGAGGATTTAAAGCAAGAATCAGTAGAAAGAGGCAGAAGGAAAAAGAGTATGTAATTTATAAACACTGTGCTTGAAGTCTGGGGTTTGAGCTTGATCCTTTTATTTTGAGAGGAAGTGGTGGACCTTTCAGAAACATCTTGGTTTGTGTTTCATACCAGTTGTATTGGAGGATAATGAAGTTTGTACTGGTGCTAAGCCATCTGCTGTTAACAATTAGGAATCCTGAAACACCAGGACAGTGCGAATACTGCAATATAAAATGACAAGTTAGTGGCTGTAAATAAGCCCCTGGGCTAACATCAGAAAAACACTGCTGTTTTCTCTGCTAATCTAGGCTAATGCTGTCAGCCAGGGTACTCTCTCTCTGACCACCCCAGCCCCAATTGCAGCAACACTGCAAAGCAGGTGTGCAAACTGTCCTGCAGAGAACAGCATTCATGCAAGACTGCATAGCCTTCACTCATGAACTCAGGGCTCCTGGCAACTCATCACTAGACAGCCATAACACCAGACAACCAGACAGAGAAGTCATAGGATCATAGAATAGTTAGGGTTGGAAAGGACCTTAAGATCATCCAGTTCCAACCCCACTGCCGTGGGCAGGGACAACTCACACTAAACCATGCCACCCAAGGCTCTGTCCAACCTGGCCTTGAACACTGCCAGGGATGGAGCATTCACAACTTCCCTGGGCAACCCATTCCAGTGCCTCACTACCCTCCCAGTAAAGGACTTCTTCCTTTTATTCAAAGTCCTCGGAGTGGGGCTGAGACATGTCTTTCCAGTTACAAATGGCTCTAAAAGTAACCTCTGAGTGGTACAGCTTGTTCTGTGTTGGAATACTGAAGTGTTTCATCTAGTGGCAATGGTCAGCTGCAACAGGCCTCTGCCTTCAGGTGGACTGCCAGTCTTTTAGCACAGCTGATAGTGTCTCTGTCCTCATCGCTTTCCCATTTGTTACACTAAACCTAAAACTGACATTTACAGCACATCTGAAATAAGGACATCTAAAAAAATGACATGCGTGCTGTGTAGTAAGAACCTTAGAACAAACCTAACAAATTCTTTTGTTACGTGCTTCATACATTTAGAGCAAGTCATACCTAAAATAACTGCCAGCAAATGACAATGAAAAGAAAATGTGAATGTAATTCTCCAGACTGCATTAAGATACACACAGCTAGAGCTTACAAAAAGGGTAGTCCCCACCCGTACTAAGGTACATACATGTATTTCCCACTTCCTCCAAGGAGAATTTCCAATTATTCCCATGCAGATCTTGTTAAATGTCTCTGGCAAACAATATTTCCAGTTTCAACACCCCATGAAAACAGAGTCTGAGCTGAACTCCCACAAGATTTGAGGAAGGCATGAGAGCTAAATTCTGAGTTTGCAATGTGTGTATACACCAAATTCTTTCTTTCTTGGAAAGCTCCAAAATTCAGGGTAAACTACCCAGTGACTTTAGGACTAATGGCACTGGGACTCTAATTTACCAGACAAATGGGAGTTACTTTCCTAGTAAATATTGGCTATTTCTGCGTTCCTGCTCCTCAGTCTAAGATGTTTCTTCAGATGTGATGGAGTTGACCCTGGCACTCTACAGCTGGCTTTCCCAAGCTCCCTTGTTTGTGTGCTCTTTTCCAATGGGTAGTGGACACAGATGTCCTCACTGCTGGGGTCTTTTCAGCCTCTGCCACACAGTGTCTTTGCTCAAACCAGAATATGAAAATTCCTCTACAAGGAAAGACTGGGCTCAATGTATTTCAAAAGCTAAAGTTTTGCTGGCTGTATTACTATAACTGCAACCCATGGAACCACACTGGGCAAGACTAAGGGATGTAGTGTGTTGCCTTTCCCCTTATCCACCATGAAGTCATACTCTGCGTTACCATACAGCTCCTTTAGGTTATTTATACAGAACTTTTAAAATTAAACATGGTTTACCTCTTCCCTGTCCTTAGCAGATCAAATCCTTCATTGATTTTAGTGAAATGAAGTCTATGAGTTATTAATGGATCCAGAACAAATTTTTTCTTCATGTAGTCAGCAACCAGTTTAGGGACTGAATCTTTACTCTTCCAGCCTAAAAAACCCACAGATAATGGATAACAAAACATTAAAGGCTTGGGAAATACATAAACCCATTGGCAGCTTAAAGTTTTAGGTAAACTTTCTATAAGAGAACAGCACGATGAAATGCTGCAGCATGTCTTTACCACTGCAACACAGAGTGCCAGCAGAAAACATGGGTTGAAGTGCAGCTGTTCTACATACAGCAAGCCCAGTAAGTGCTTTACTAGTGGAAGATCTGTAAAAATTTTAATCTTTACAAAGTCCAAACTTTTCCCCACATTAAATACTGTTTCAACTTGTCTGTTGATGTCTGCTGCTCACCAAACCACGTATCATACAAAAGCCAGAGTGGGGACATCCATGTTGGTAACTGGAAACTGGACTGACTGATCAAAACTGAGGGGGGCAGGGGGTAGATATGCCTCTTTTTTCTTTCAAGTAACACTAGATAAAACTGTCTCAAACAGTCAGATGCCCTTCCAGAGTAACCTAATTTGCCTCTGCTATTCTATTCAGGTGTCTATTGAATACAGAAGAGGAAGTGGCTGGAAGTGAGAAAACATGCTGGAGCCAAGTTTTTGGTGGCCTTCAGCTTTGTGTTGAGTGAGCTTGGGCTTGCCAAGCTTTATCTTCCTTTGTCCATTTCTCTTATCTTCCCCTTTTTCTTTCTTCTTATCTGTTTTTACTTTTCTATTTCTATCTCTTCTCCTCCCTCCCCTCTCTCTCATTTTTCTTTCTCCTTCTACCATTCTCCCTCCCTTGTTTTTCTTATTTCCCCCTTTTATTTCCTTTATCCTCTTCCCCACTATTTTTTTTCCTATTTTTTGTCTTTTTCTCTTCCTCTGTCTCTTCATCTCTCCCTCTTCTTCCCTGCCTCTATCTCTGGTTTTCTCTCTCTCTTTCTCTCACCATTAACTAACAGTTCCCATAATTACTTCCCTTTGCGCTTCTTTGTCAGCAAAGTAGCTATCAATATTACTTCCAGTAGGACAACCTAAGCAAATTTATACATATCCCGTTTCATTCAAGATAACTCACAAGTTTCCCAAGCCAGTTAAATCACTTCTTTCCAAGCCCTTACCTCCAAAGACAGAGCCTTTCCAGGTGCGACCAGTGAAGAGGAGCATGGGGTCAAAAGTGATCTTCTGTGCTGCAGGGGGCACTCCCACAATCACACTGACTCCATAGTTGTAATGGCAACAGGCCAAGGCTGAGGTCTGCATTGGGAAGAGAGGGACACCCAGAGTCATGCAAGAATTGCCACTGAGGCCAAAAGTTTGCATTCCTCCTCCTCTCAGGGCTTTGCTTGCCATTCATTTTTTGCAACTGAAACCACACTGAAGAGTTTCCGTTGGATCTGCTCACACCATTGTGTTTGCTGTCAGGGGTTAGATATGTCCTAGCTTTGTTCTCTCTCCCCATTTTGTCTTAGACATTAGTGATAAGATACTGCTGGAAAGTAGGCAGTGGGCTATGTGAAATTTAGCCACCCTGGTTAGGCCAGGGGACTATGCTCAAGTTCTCTGCCCTGAGTTTATGAGCACGTCTGCATCTCAGTGGTAGGTAGCTGAACTTAATAGGTTTGAAGGTAACCTGACACTTTGCCAGTGGCTCTCAGCTCCTCAACCTTGGTGCTTAGTGGGTTAGCAAAGACAGACCTAACACGATAATGCCTCGTTTGATGACATCTTTTGGTTGCATACCATGGTTTCGATACGGCCAACAACTTCAAAGGCATAGTCCACACCATGGCCAGTCATTTCGATCAACACCTGATGAATAGGCTTCTTGAAATCTCTAGGGTTGACGCAGTCTGTGGCTCCGAGTTCTTTGGCCTTGGCAAACTTGTCACTATTGATATCAACAGCAATGATACGGGAAGCTCCAGCAGCCTTGCAGCCCATGATAACAGAGAGGCCAACTCCTCCAAGGCCGAAGACGGCACAGGTGGAGCCTGGTTCCACCTGTAATACCCATACAAACATGCCATACTCTAACAGTCTATGTAAAGTACAATGCATTTTCTTACTACCAACATGTTTTCAGTTAAGCCACTTCTTATAATTTAGAGATTACCTGCTGAGAAGGAATTTGCACATGCATGCCTACTAGTGCAGCAGCCAGCTATACTGTTATAATCCTACATGTGACTGAGATAAATTGTCCCTAAAATACATTTCTGAGACCAGATTTTCATCACACTTCTCAGCTTCAGGTTCAGAGACACGTTTTTTTTCATAATGCTTTATATTCCAGTGGTGCTAAGATCTGTAGTCCCACTGGAGACAATGCCAGCTGTAACAGTCACATTTGTGTATTGCTACAAATTCTGTGTTGCAAATACAGGCTTCCTAGGTTTCAGTTACAATAAAACAAATCAGCTCCTTTGTAATGTTTTTTCTAGGGGTGATAAAGCCATGGGAGAAAAATTAACAGATGGTAATGTGTATTTTTACTGGATTTTGATTCGAAGGCTTCTCAGTACCTTAGAGACACAGAAACTGAAGTAGGCAAAACCCAAGTATCTTCCTTCCACCCTGAACTCTGCAAGAGAGTCTATACCCCCTGGCTGCTCTGCTGATGCCCCACATGCAGGCCATACAATACTGAATAGGCCGCCATGAGTTACCAGAAACACCCACCATGATACTTACCTTGGCAGTCTTCACAGCAGCCCCATAACCGGTTGAAAATCCACAACCAATTAGAAAAACTTTTTCCAGAGGAGCAGCAGAATCGATTTTGGCTACAAAAGTTTCATGCAGTACTGTGTATTCAGTGAAGGTGCTGGTACCGACAAAATGGTGAATTGCTTTTCCTTTACAGGTGAATCTAGTGGTGCCATCAGGCATTAATCCAGCACCCGAAGAAATGCTGTTTGAAAGATGAACAGAAATAATGGCAAGTGAAATCTGTTGAGTGTGATCAGCTTTGTATGAATCAAAGTCAGTCAAATAAGGGTTGTAGGTGACCCAGGAAAACTCACTCATTTTTGGTGCACAGATTACCCTTGGCACTTAAGCAACTGCTGCACTCCCCACAGCATGGCACAAATAGTGGAATAACCTTATCTCCTAGAAATAATACAGTAATGACAGGATTTAAAAAGGCAAACAAGAAACATGCACATAAAAACATGGAGCAAGTGTACTTAATCCCTAAGTAAATGTGTGCTAAGAGTGCAGTGCTGGTTTTATTTCCTTCTGCTGCCCTTGAAGGCTATATCACTCTCTGTTATAAAGCACATAACTAGCGCAGTTATGACAACTGATTTCAATACAAAATTCCTGGTGCCTTTCACAGAACTGAATCTGAGCTATGTCATAAAACGCTGTTAGCTACTGACATTCCTGAAGTACTCATTCAGCAGTTTATTGCATCTTCTACTTGAAAAGAAAATAGTAATACACAGGTAAAGAAAATGAGATAAAAATTGGCACCCACTGGGACAGTAGATTGGAGGGCCAAGATAACACAGCTGTAAATTGTGCATACAGAGAATGGGAAATTGAGCATTAATTTTGCCAACCCTCTTGAGTCTCTTTCCTATTTTACTGCTGCATTGGAGTAAAGCAGGTAAAATGTTTGTCAGAGAACCAGTGACACACACAAGCTAAGACATCTCTCATTCTCTAGCACTCTTTTATGACGGACAAAGTAGCACATAGCTTCCCAGTGCGATTTTTACTGCAATGCATTTTCCACAGTAACGATGTGTGGTAAATCCCTCATAATTTCTAAACAGGTAACCCCTAACAGAGATCAACTTGTGTTTTAGCAGCTCTAAAATTTGGCTAACCCTTGACACATTGAAATGCAAGGGAAATCTTTGATTACTGCTAAAATATGGAAAATACCTACGGAACATGAAACGCTCCCCCTCTGCCCCGACCCTCAGTTAACTTAGAATTGTGACAAAGGCTTAGTAATCATTCTGCTAAAGAAACTTTGCACGTCTTGGAGTCTTTTTCAGAACTTGAAGGTGTAAACTAAGCAACATCCAAGAAACGTGATTTTGTGTGTGTTCAGGCCAGCTGTTTCACCTGGAAACACATGGCAGCTAGAATTAGACAATAGAGTGATTTAAGAAGCCAGATGTAAGAGAAAAAGCAGCTAGAGCTATCACTGAAATTTGCAACATACATATTTGTTTGGAGCTAAAGCAGAAATCTCAAGTAAAACTTTCTCTTATCTCACCTAGCAACCTGCTTGGGACGGACTACATATTTATTTTCAGTACAAAGACACTGGGAATATGGAGGTGTTAAAAATGAACTATTCAGATCTTGTAACAAACTGCCTGGATAAAATCAAGCACTACTGTGCAGATTTTGTTCACTGCATAATTTCTGTTAATAACTTAGCCCTTATTAGAGTGTTTGGTCCCATAGAGATGTACAGAAATGCTGTCTCATCTTGCAGCAGTTGGAGGAACATCAGCATCTTTCACTAACTTCTCTTTCTACCCACTGTGGTTCAAAGAGAGTGTAGTGAGAGGAGCAGCTGGTCCAGAGAAGTGTCCTCCTCAAAGCAACCCAGCTCTCAGTAAGCAGTGCTGTCTCACCTGCACTGGTACTGTGCAAAGCAAAAGCAAAGCCTGCAGCAGGGTGGGCACCCCAGTCATGCCCTGATATCTTTGAAATGAAGTAATGGAACACACAGAACTGAGCTCTGGTCTACTGAAGTCAGTGGGTTATTTAACTGTTAGGAGAATTGAAAGAAAGTGTTTTGACATGTTGACTAGTGCTTTGCTTTGCCTTACTTTTGAGATGAGCTGTATAAACTGGGGTTAGAGAACCTGTAATACCTGATTTTCTGTGTCAAAGAGCAAAGACTCTGTTCTTAATCCCATGACAAGAAAAGTGCTATGTAGGTAGAAAGCAAGCTGCAGATGTTTTTCCCAAAACCAAAGAAATTGAATAGAAAATCTGAAAATAAATCAAGATTGGTGACACAAAAAGATGTAGACAGCACATAGCATCCTTTAAGGTATCCTTGAAAAAAAATCAAAGTTGGAACATTTTCCTCTGCAATACAAGCACTTATGCATGTAATCATCTTTGACTTAGGAGTCTCAGAAAACATGAAACTCAGCAGAGGGTTTCTGTTCAGTGCTGTTTCACACCTGGTTTGACTGAAGTTACTCCCTGCCCAATGCTCTCCACAATACCAGCTGCTTCATGCCCAAGAATTATTGGAAAAGGCATAACCAGTCCACCAGTTATCACATGGTCATCAGAGCGACAGATCCCTGTGGCCACGATCTGATTTAGAAGAAACACAAGAATGTGTCAGCATTTAACTGTGTCATGTCATATATGGAAGTGAAAAGATATCATACATTTGGAGAAGTAATTTGCTTCCCTCCATAATCACATATACACAATAACTACAGGGAAAACACTTTTGTTTGTGTGATTCATGATTCTCATGGGTTGCATTAGTCTTTAATCTACAACGCAAGGCTCCTTTGGGAATGTTTGCTATGCACTGCTGAGCTCAGTGAGAAGCCTCACTGATTATTTGGCAGGACCCATGTTTTAGCAATGTAATCATATATGAAGAACAAAATGCAATAAAATATTTCAATATTTATGGATAAATACATAAATAGAAAAAGACTGCAATATTGTAGAAATATAACCATATCAAGTAAATATAAATTAACCATCGAATAGTATTTATAAACCTAGAAATATGATATATATCTTCTATTCTTTAATTTAGATATTACAATATATAATAGATATGTATTATACAATGGCATAGCATCATATATAATTGCATTTTAATTATTATATGTTATCTATATATTTTAAATATATGTCATACATACAAAAATCGAGGCTACGCATAGTATTTTTTATCATATTTGCCTTTTCTTGCAGGTAGCACAGTGGCAGTATTTCTTTTGAAACATTCAGGTATGTCTTTACAGCTTTTGTTCCGACAAGTGTAGTTGTCAACCCCACGAGAGGGTTCTCCTCACTGGTGTAACATTTGAAACTGCTCTAAAGTAAAAACAACTGCTGAATTCCACTGAGAAAGGTCCTGAAATGTGAGAGATACTCAGCACCCAGTTAAAAAAGGAAGCTCCTACCCTACTGAGCTGTTTCCTAGCATAGATTCAAAGTAAGAGAATTTCTTGCTCCATACTAGAGGAGAATCAGATCTTTGCCTTGTGCTGTGATTTCTTCAGCCTATCAGAAGCACAGATGTCTTAGGAAACAAAAAACCTAACCCTAGAAAGCCTTTTTTGCTTTTTAAAAAGACCCTCATGGTCAAATTCAGGATATGAAGCATGTTCCGTAGGAGCTCACTGAATAGTAACTACTCAGCTATTGAATGTTTTCTGACTGGATCCTAAAAATCTACAGAAATAATCCTGATAAACAGCAAGATAGAGTAACAGTTGCTTTAATTTTTATTTTTTAGTACCTTCACGCGAAGTTCATGCGCTTTTGGTGGTGCAACTTCCACTTCCTCAATAGAAAATGGCTTATTGGCTTCCCACATTACTGCTGCTTTGCATTTAATAACCTGCAAACAGAGCAAAGAAAAAGGGAATGGCACTTGCAAGTCACCACACAGACAGAATCTTGCATTTCTGCCTGTGAAACGCCGGATATATTTCAGGGGAGGAGCAAGAAAACTACTGAGAAAAACCCCAAGCTTGGTGAATTTACCTACTAGTGAACTACAGTTTATTTTGCACTTGTGGTATCTCAAAGAGAGCATTTATTTTTTGTCCCCTCTTGTTTTGTGTGGCTTTAAAATAGTGAAGACAGCTGGCAGTAACAGCAGTACCGATCCCCATACTTTCTTAAGGCACATTCCAGCAGGGCACAGGCCTTCAGTTGTTTCCTAGGTTCTGGGTTCCTGTCCATTGACCTTGCTTGCGTGTCTCTGGGTTAGTATCTCTCAGGCAGTGCAAGAAGCAAGATATACTGTTTTCAGCAGTGGAATTCACCTACATCACTCTTCTCACTTTCTAGCAAAGATGCAAATACTCATTTCAGTCCCAGCTCAGTACTGATAAATATGATCATACTGATGCGTATAATACTTACTTTTGGTCATCATTACCTTAAGCTCCAGAGTTGTTATACACATATTGAAATTTAATGACTGTTCTGACATCATCACAATTACACCCCAAAATATATCACAATATTAGCCATGGGTTTTTTTAGAAAACAAACTAATATGAATTATAAAGAAGCTAAAAATAACTTAAATCCCTGCGGGATCTCAGAATAGAAGCTGCTGAGGCTGATAAATACATTGATCTGAACACTTGCTACATTGCATCACGTTTCAAACTGTACAATCAGGGATTCTGCTAATGCTGGGGGAGGTTACTCTTATCCTGGTGCTGTTACCTCATGTTGCCCCAGTGCTTAAATAAATAAATAAATAATGTTCTTGATTTTATGTTTTATCTTTTTTTCTTATATAAAACCATTTCGTAGGAGAGTACAGTGGCCTGCAAGTAAGGGCTGCTGTCCTGCACCAGCTTCCTCCTGAACTCTCATCTGTGCTATACCACCAGAACTGAGGGTATCCCAGCAAAGAAACTGAGTTTCAACATGCACTACTCAGCTGCAGGAAAGAAACTTCTAATATAAACTTGCGCTTACTTTGCCTGCCGTGCTCATGTTGACCAGCGTGTCTGTCTCGAATCCTGCCACCACCGACTCCTTGTACCAAGAATTCAGTCAGCTGCCAAGCAGTCAGGCTGCTGATCCCCCAGATCCTGTCCATACACTGGAAGCTGGTCTTGTGAAGTGCTCCTGCAAGTGCACTTCTCTGACCTTTTAGCCAAGCCTCCCAGCTCAGAGTCCCACCCCTTAGTCAGTCAAAGTGCCAGAATTAAAATAAGCCACCCACCTGCTGAAACCTCACTCTTCATAGTGCTTTTGTCTCTCTTGCTCCTTTGCCACACTCTTCTCCACCCTTTTCGTACCTTCCCTAGGGCTGTCCTCAACATTACGGGAAGAAAGCAAAAGCCTTGGCTGGAAGGTGTCCCCTCTTTCCACCTCTCTGGGAGGCTGCCCTACAAAGCCACTGCTCCCACTGGCACTGCAGCTGCAAAGAGAAAAAGGAAGAGTGACTTTTGAATTCACAGCAGCAGGGATGCAGTGAGAACATGAAGGTTTACTTTGGATTACTTTGGTGACACTTGTAAGAGCCCAGTTAACACATTAAAACATGCTGTTGTGCAAGCTGCATAAGAAACATACACTGGCTGTGGCTGTGCCTGTCCCCAGTCCTGTAGTTTCAGAGTCCAGGTACTCATTAATCTGTTGGAATGTTTCAGAGAACACTGACGAAGGACAATGTGATCATGTCGATGACAAAAATTAATCATGGAGAAATGCCATAAGAGGATGCACTTTTCTTGCCATGTGCAACACCCTCCTCTATTTGTGATTGCCTGACCCATAGGTTCCATGGACACCACCAGTGCAGGCCCATCACTGCTCCTGCACCAACGTACTTGCCCTCAACTGGCACAACATCCTGGTGCGAGGGGTTGGGTGGAGATGAGCACTGTGGGCCCCTGCTGTGCATTTCAAGCCTCATCTATTTTCAAATTATGCCATGTCATGGGTTGACCCTGGCTGGATGGCAGCTGCCCATCAAAGCTGCTCTGTCACTCCCCTCTGCAGCTGGACAGAGGAGAGAATGTATGATGGAAGGGAGATCACTCAGCAGCTACCATTAAGGGCAAATAGGCTCAACTAAGGAAGTCAGTTTAATTTGCTACCAATCAAATCAGAGTAGGATAACAGAGAAATAAAACCAAATTCTAAAATCACCTTCCCCCCATCCATCCCTTCTTCCCAGGCTTCACTTCACTGCCCAGCTCTCTACCTCCTCTCCCTTACCAAGACTCAGAGGGTTAGGGAATGGGGGTTGTGGTCAGTACACCACATGTTGTCCCTGTTGCTCCTTCCTCCTCAGGGGGATCACTCCTTACACTCTTTCCCTGCTCCACCGTGGGGTCCCTCCCACAGGAGACAGCCCTCCATGGCCTTATCCAACATGAGTCCTTCCCATGGGCTGCAGTTCTTTATGAACTGCTCCAGTGTGGGTGGGTCCCTTCCATGGGGTGCAATCCTTCAGGAACAGACTGCTCCAGTGCGGGCCCCCGCAGGGTCACCAGTCCTGCAGCAAACCAGCTCCAGCTGGGCTCTTCTCTCCACAGGGCCACAGGTCCTGCCAGGAGCCTGCTCCAACACTGGCTTCCCAATGGAGTCACTGCCTCCTTTAGGCATCCCCCTGCTCTGGCATGGGGTCCTCCCCGGGCTGCAGGTGGGTATCCGCTCCACCGTGCACCTCCATGGGCTGCACGGGGAGCCTCCGCTCCAGCACCTGAAGCACCTTCCCCTCCTGCACTGACCTTGCTATCTGCAGAGCTGTTTCACTCACATATTCTCAGTCCTCTCTCTGGCTGCATGCACTCCTGTGCAGTAACTTTTCCCCCTTCTGAAATATGTTATCCCAGAGATGTTACCACTCCTGCTGACGGGCTCAGCCTGGGCCAGTGGTGGGTCCTTCCTGGATCTGGCTGGCATTGGCTCTACTGAACATGAGGAGGCATCTGGCAGCTTCTCACAGAAACTGCCCCTGTAGCTCCCCCACTGCCCAAACCTTGACATGCAAAACAAATATAGCCCAGCATTCTGAAAACAAGATTTTTCCTTCAGAAAGAAGCAAAAAAGAGATTAAATACTGTATATGAGTACTGAGATTAAAGACTGCATATAGAACCATATTTTATGATTCTATATAACCTGACTAGCACTTACTAAATACAGTGCTTTCTCAGGTTCACCTGTATAATTAATTCAAGAAGGGGTACAGGAATTGGAAGCAGGGAGAAATACTGCAGATGTATGTAACCTCAGGCGGGTACAAGCCAGAATACCATTGGCCTTGGCCACCCGGGCACAAGCTGGTTCATGTTCATCTGGCTGTTGACCAACACCCCCTGGTCCTTTTCCACCGAGCAGCTTTCCAGCCACTCTTCCCCAAGCCTGTAGCATTGCATGGGGTTGTTGTGACCCAAGTGCATGACCTGGCACTTTGTCTTGTTGAACCTTATACCATTTGCCACAGCCCATTGATCCAGCCTGTCACCCTGCAGAGCCTTCCTATCCTACAGCAGATCAACATTCCCACCCAATCTGGCATTGTCCGCAAATTACTGAGGCAGACAGTCGTGGTCCCCAGGAAGACATTTTGTTATCACAGCTGATGCAAAAATTAACTGAACAGCAGTATCAAAGAATTCTACCTTGCAGTTCATCCCACATCCTTTAACTTTCTTGAATTCCTCCTTCCAACAATGCCCCACTGTCTCTTACATGTAGCAAAGGTGCAGGTATTTTCTGTTAACTCTGGCTCTCTAGTGTTCTTCCCCCATCCATAGGCACAGAGGATTCATCAGGAGTGAGATCCACAACTTCATGCCAGCCTTGTTGGCTTTATTTATAAAGGACTGATGAAAGTACTTTCAGAAACAAAATACTGCAGGATCAGAAGCTAGCAGCTCCATGGACCCTTCTGTAGAGCTTCTGCTACCAGCTACCTTCTAGATTCAATAGCATCTTAGCCTGCAAGTTATCCAAACATTTCTCATAGTGGCAGAGCCACAGCAGTCACACTCCTCTTTTTCCTCTCCAAGTGTAAAAAATCCCCTTCCCACACTTCTGCAACTTTTTGCTCTTCTCCAGCTTCTTGTGAATGCCACATATTCCCATTTCTGCTGAGTACAAAAAAAAAAGGGAATGTTCCCCATCCTTCTGCAAAAGGCCTTGAAATCACGACAAGAATCTCAAATCTACTTTATTGTTGACATCAGATCCAAAGCTTTTATCCTTTTTCATCCTTCTCTTAGCCTTCCCAAGATGGCTTGCAAAACCAGCAACACAGAAAATGAAATGAATGGCAGTCACCTGCAGGTACAATGTCCTGAAAGAGTCGCATTTGGAGGCCACGAGCTAAGCGGCTGCTAAGGCCCCTCAGTGAGACCAAAAGCACTGATCTGATCCACTATCACAGGGAGGGAAAAGTCATCTCTGATAGCTGCTTTCTGGAATATGAGCAGTGGTAAGGAAAGAAAAGCCTGTGAAACTGAGGCACACAAAATATCCTGGGACTGAGTTAATATAATAATGTCTGAGGTTATATAATCCTGCCTGAGTTGATATAATAATGCTTGAAAACTTGAAGGATTTCTGAGGAGACCTGACAACTGTACTGCAACCTCAGTGTAGCAGGAATCTCACTTATGTGGACAAAGCACCATTGGAAACATATCTGGCAATAACCAAGCTCAGGTGATTTTATAGCTCTGTGCACAGCCTTATTTTCCTGTGTCCACATGCAAATATTAATTCTCTGCGGAAAGTGGTTATTTTTGATGGTGAATATTCTCACATGAAAGAGGAAGAGTGCTAAAAACTTAAAGGATGAGCTGAAGGTACACAATCTCTTTCCTTGGCTAATCACAGGCAAAAGGCACGGCTGCGCTGCTGCCATGGCAGCAGTGTCAACAGGAGTGTTTCTAGAATCTCCCATATCCTGAGCCACAGCTGCTCAGGAATCAGACAAGCTGAGTTGCTTGTCAAGCAACTCAGCTCAAGGCTCTCCTGAGGAAAAGACATGGGTTCCTGCTACAGGGGGTACATTACCTGCGGCAGCTAGCAAAAAGGTGCTGCTGAGCTAGCATCCTGCTGCAAAGAAGGTCCTCTATGGCGCTGCTTCTCAGGTAGTCAGACCTTCCTGCCCCTTACACCATCACCTACATGCTTTCCAGCTACAGATTGAGAACTGCTGAAAAGCAACAAAGGACTTAATGACATGAGTCCTTTATAGATAGCCAACATAAAAGCGTAAGTAGGATTATTAGCCGTAGGAAAAAAGTCAGTATTTTCTACTCCTACAAGTTACTTTATACACTATTTTGAGTAAGCATTGCAAGGAAATAAAAGCAACTGGAAAGGGCCCACAAGCAGCACTGGTTGCTCAAGGTAGCCACTTAGTGGTGGAACAGTATGTAGATTGCTTCCATCCTCCTGTATTTACAGCTTCTCCAAACTCTATATGGAATAAGTAAAAATAACAAGACAAATAGGAATTGAAGTTTCCACTACATTTCACACTCTGTGAGTTCATGTTCTTTACTTCATCTCCAGCATTTGGCCTCAAGCCGTCAGCAGAAGAGCCAACCTGCTCTGCAGAAAGACACTCCACAAGAGAATAAGAAAGGTTATGCAACAAATACCAATTTCAAGTCAGTTTGTGAACCTCGGTTCAACCACAACACGTGGAAGGGCAACCAGCGCTACTCTCGGTTTAGCTCCTCAAGGGAAAAGTACTACTTCTTCAAAAACATTCCTCATCCTAGGATGGCTTGCCATGTAAAGGTAAAAGTTGTTGACGAACCACAAAGATAACCTGGACAGCAGCCCTGGCAAGCACCAAAGGAAATGAGAGTCTAATGTGGTTTTGATCCAAAAGTACCCACTGCTCCCGTTTCCTGTTTCTGCCTAAGAGAAGCATCTCATCAAGAAAAGCTGTTACCTTCATTTCAATCCATTAAGCATCTTTACCTGTCCTCAGCAATGAACCATCTCAGGGTGGTAACATAAAGGTTAGCAGCAATAAATTCTTTACAAAGTACAACTAAAACTATTTCCCCAAAACAACTGCCTGGGATTTCTTTCAAGCTAAAATGATTCCTTCCTCTATCCTTTTGTGGTCACAGAAGGAAACCCTGTACTCTAAGTGCCAGAGACAGGTTGTCAGCATTGTTTTCTCTATTTCACTCTCATATAAATAATTGTTCTACCTTTCCAAGAGCAACATATTACACAATGCAGCATTTAATAAGAGTAACCTGGTGCTCTACAGATATCGTGATGCTCTGCTAAGTGTTACTTTCTGTTTAATATTTGCTTTATGTCAGATACTAAACAGAATCAAGGTTCTGAAAATCCTCATCAACTACTTCTCTGCCATGTTTAATACAATTTGACTCAGGTTAATGATAAACATAGTGGTGGTTTATCAAATTCTTTTTTACCCTGGCTAAGAAAGGAGGACTCCAGTTGCTCATGAAATGCTGCGACTCGCATTGAAAACCACAAGTTTTTTAACAGAGGCCAAAGGATGACTAGCATTGCTAAGAGTGTGCTTCACCTTCCCTGGCCACTCTCCAGATTTTAGCTGGAACATTATCACTGTTCAGGTAGTGATTGATCACACTGTTCTCTGTAACTGCTCACAGCCCTAGGCCAGCTATTCAAGTCTGCCAAGTTTCTTCACTGTTTCTTCACTGTTCACACACCATTCCATAAAGCCTGTGTCATTACATAAAAATTGCAGGTTTGATAGCCATTTCCCATTCTTCCAGCACAGACTCTCCTTGGAGATCTATGTAAACTGCATGTGCTTGTTGTATTACAGACTGTATCCTTTGGTTTTTTGCACAGTAATAAGCAATGCTCTGATCTGTGTTGTAAGAAACAGCTATCCAAGTGAAC
Organism: Psittacus erithacus; assembly: GCA_009867235.2. Lineage (NCBI taxonomy): Eukaryota > Metazoa > Chordata > Aves > Psittaciformes > Psittacidae > Psittacus > Psittacus erithacus. Next base: position 2,160 of record WYDI02036272.1, on the reverse strand, counting down.
ACCCAGCTGGTGGCCACACTCGTCCATCAGCAAGAAGCTGACCAACGACATGCGCTAACTGGGACCACCACAAGGAGCACATCTGTCAGCTCCTCACTTACAAAGCTTGACGATTTCGTGCAAAGGGAGCTAGGCTCTCCACAGTCCATGACACGTGAGTAGAAGCACCAAACTGCCATATTATATACAGCAGCAGGAGAGGAACCTGAGCTGTTGAAGGTGCTGAGGTCTCAGCCAGGGCACTGTATCATCACAGCTCAGGTCCAGCTAAGGAGAACATAGGAGAATGAACATACATTCAGAAGGCAAGTATTTCTTCCCTTTTATGTGTGTTAGTCACCACACCTCACAAGGTTTCTCCTTCCTAATTACCCTTGCACCTTTATAGCTTTTAGAGATTATATGCTTACAAGACATCTACTAATTCCACCATCATCAGCAGTAACTCCATCTGTAAGGGACATTCTGCAGTCATGGTTACACAACACTAAAAGCATGCATCTATGAAATACAACTTCCAGGATTTTCTTCAGATTATTATGCATCTCAGCAAATAATTGCACGAATGTACTATGTGAGGTAGTAAAAGCAAACCAAAAAGGAAAGAATTACAGTCCTTTAGAGATCTCTCAATATCGCTTGCGCATTTTTATAGGTAAAAATGCTCCAGGGCCAATATAACATGAGGTGTATCTTATGGCCTTTCTGTTTTTCAACTTGAGAAAACACTCTGCATGTTGATTTTCAGAAAGATGTGCAGATGTTGCTGAAAGGATTCGGAGTAACATTTCTTCACCTGAAAACGCAAGGGAAGAAGTCACAACTCTCCATTTCAGCACTGTCTCTCTCTCACTTCTCGACACTGTAACCTAAGTCGACAGCCTCAGACTGCTAAGAAGGGCAGTGAGGAAGCAAAAAGAGGGATGTGAGGAACAGGGGCTTGGAAGGGAGATGGTGTCATGTAGAGTAATAACTGAGTTATAACTGTACTGCTTTCAGCTCTGTCATGTCACTGTGTTTTGCTAGCAAGAAGTATTATGTGCTGGGGGAGGGCAGCATCATTCCGTTCCAACACACCCAGTCAGTTGCCAGCCCCTGTCATAAATGCTTGGAGCAATGTAGAGATATTCCAGCCGCTCCAGCCAATAAGCCAGCTTCATTTGGAGCTTGGCTCAGATGCCTCTATACAAATGTCCGTAGCATGGGGAACAAACAAGAGGAATTAAGAGATGTGTGCATATCTACAGGTGTATGATATAGTAGGCATCACAGAAACATGGTGGGATGGCTCCTATGACTGGAGTGTTGGAAAGGAAGGTTACAGGCTCTTTAGAAAAGACAGACCCAGCAGGCGGGGAGGGGGGGGTTGCTATTTATGTTAGGGATAGGCTGGAGAGTATGGAACTCTGTCTGGGGACAGATGGGCAGTCAATAGAGAGTTTGTGGGTCAGGGTTAAAGGGAGAACAGCGATGGGAGACATCACTGTGGGGATCTGTTACAGATCACCTGATTAAGAGGACTCTGTGGATGAAGCACTCTGTAGACAGATAGGAACAGCCTCACGCTCGCAGGCCCTTGCTCTCATGGGGAACTACAACCACCCTGATATCTGTTGGAGGGACGGTACAGCCCGGCACAAGCAATCCAGGAGGTTCCTTGATGGTGTGGAAGACAACTTCCTTCTGCAAGTAATAGAGGGGCCGATGAGGAGGGGTGCCGTGTTTGACCTCGTGCTCACCAACAGGGAAGGGCTGGTTGGAAACGCGATGCTCCAGGGCAGCCTTGATTGCAGCGATCATGAGACGGTTGAGTTCGAGGTCCTCAGGACAGTGAGAAGAGCGTGCAGCAAGCTCACTGCCCTGGACTTCAAGAGAGCAGAGTTTGGCCTCTTCAGGAGCCTGCTCAGTAAGGTTCCATGGGATATAGCCCTAGAGGGCAGGGGGGCCCAAGACTGTTGGTTGATAGTCAAGGATCATCTACTACAAGCTCAGAAGTGTTGCATCCCAACTAGAAGAAAGTGCAGCAGGAGGGCCAGGAGACCTCCTTGGGTGGATAAGGAGCTGCTGAGGAAAATTAGAAGGAAAAAAAGAGGCTTATAAAAGGTGGAAGCAAGGACAGGCGGCCTGGGAAGAATACAGGGATGTTGTCCGGGAAGCTAG
>WYDI02036269.1:0-13969 GCA_009867235.2 Psittacus erithacus | reverse complement strand
CAAAACCAGAAACACAGCACTGCACCAGCTACTAAGAAGGAGAAAAATGACTGCTGCTGCTGAACCCAGGACAAATACCATTCACGTCAATACAGCCCTCAGAATATTTCAGAAAGGTTGAACAGAAAAAAACCATAAAGTATGATAATTGTGTATTAGGTCACCTAAATGGTCACAGAGGTGACCCCAAACACACTGCTATATACTATGAATGCAACTAGTCTGGTTTGGAGGCTATTAATCCCAAATTGTCTGAAAGCAAGCCTGATTACTGTTTGGCTTCAGAACATTGGATATGTTCTTGAACTTCTTTTTTATAGAACAGTAGGCACAGATTGAAAATCCAATTGGTAACATAGCTGTTGCGCAGAGGAACTGAAAGCTTAGTAGTATGGGTTAACTAGGTCAGCTCTTTGTGTCTTTCTCTGTTCTGAAATGACACTTAGATAATATAATTTCTTCCTTTAATGTCTACCTTGTACAATAAATTTTAACCTGCGAAATCAATTACTTATATTTTGCTATTGCAATAAATGTTAGAGATACTTATCTTCCATATAAACCTAACAAATTCCAGACAAAAATCATACAAAGAGGGCTTTGTTTCAGTTTCTGACACACTTCCATTGTTTGAGACACCTTTTGTCATCCCATCTAACATCCAGCTGCTGTTCCAAAATGATACTGATAAACAGACCAACTGGAAGTCTTGTGGCATTTTTGCTAGTCTCAGATGGCCATGTTGAATGCCTTAAAAAATCTCACTGAAAAACCTCATTGTATGTGGTCCTGGGTAACTTGTTCTAGCTGATCGTTCTTGAGCAGTGTTCTTGGACTAGGTGATCTCCAAGATCTCTTCCATCCTCCACGATGCTGCGATTCTGTGTACAATTTAAAAAAAATAAAAAAAAATAAAGTGAATCACCAAGCCAGATATTAGGCTATCATCTCAGAGAAGGAAATAAGAAGCAAAAGGAACACGATTTTCTTTAGCTTTGTCTGCATTCTAGTATTATTTCATGTTCTGCTCTCCCATCTCAGTGAGTCTGAAATAAGTAATGAAATTCCTAATGTCTTAAAGATTAGAGGGCAATTTAATGAGTCAATATCACAGATTATGTGTATATATTCTCTTTAAGAGAATACACTGATGAAAATATGCACTTTGAGAGAAGTATGATTTCTCTTTCTTTTCATTTATACTTTTTTTCTCAGTCACAGAACTATGAAGTCTCTTAATGCAACCTAGCTTTTTTTTGGTAATTTGCACAAACCTTATGGAAAAATTTGATAATTACAAATTCTACAAATTGAAATAATTAAGGAAAATAAAATAAGTCAGCTGCTATATTGCAAAGTCATACTTTTAATGTCTAAATTTTGTCTGAGTTATAGGATATTCCCATAGAAATACAGAAAAAAATAATAGATATAAAATAGCAAAAAAGCCATAGAAGACAGCTCACAACAATGCAATGCAAATTGTTTGGGTGAAAATACACTTTAATATGAAAATAAACTTAGGGGAATTCTCTTGCTGCACTGGTTGATGGATTATAAGAATACCTAGACCTACATGTGGAGTAAGATTCGTGCTATGCCACTCCATACAAAATTAATATCACTGTTGCATTACTATGCTACTTACATTTTTCAAATATCTGCTGGGAATTAGAAAGGATAAGCTTCTCATCAATAAGAATGCCTTCATATTAGGTAACACTTGCTTTGGTCAGATGTTTATTTCAATAAGTGTATTTATTCCCTCTTTTACAGTCAGTGGCTTTAACAACAAAGGCGGATTTTATTCTTTTTTTTTTTTTGTTAGGTTAATAAGATAAATCATTCTGCATTATTTATTTCAGCAAGTTAAAACAATCATAAATATCAAAACCAGCTGAGTAAGAGGTGGAATCACCTCAAAAAGAAACTTTTATATATTTAATGTTTTGGAGTGTTTTTACTCAGCAAACAATTTGGAGATATTGGTTCCTAGATACTTTCTGAAGAAAGCAATTTAATTACAATTATACAAATTATGAGGGTTCAAACTGATAAATCAAATTACAAGAAATAAACTGACAAAGAATTACAGTTAACTATGCTACAGCATCTGGCCAGTTGTGTATTTGCAACTTCTTGAAATTCCGTCTTGCAAACAGATTTTGAGAACCCCTATATAATGCAGAAGACTGAGAAGACTGAGCTCCACTTTTGTCTTCCCATAATTAATTCTTTCCACCATGATTTAAGCCTTTCCATCCATACTTTTTGTCCACATTAAACTATCTTACAGGCTTCACTGGAGAGTCCAGAAATTTAAACAAGGCAGTACTGAATCAAATTATACTGGTTTTATCCTTGCTTTCTTCCTTGGTTTTTGTCTGGGAGGCTCCCACCAGAAAATATAGGACTCTATCTGATTATTTCAGCCTAAATACTTTGCACACTTAATTCATTTGAGACTGTTAACCAAAACCCCAAAGCGCTGCAGTCCTGTCTCAGCCAGCTGGTGTCTCTTATGTTACTAATTCTATTGAATGAGGAACACACACAGAAAAAATGCTTTCTGAAATACTACCTTGGAATTACATTATACTTCTTTCTCACCTTGTTATGTTCAAAATTTTCTTATGGGCAAAAAAAGACAATAAATTTATGATCAAATAATTTATTGCTAATCCAATTAAAGCAAAAACTACTGCTAGCTCAGCTAAAATGAAAGTTATCCATCAGAAAACCATAATCCTCCATTAAAATAAATTAAAAAAAGAAAGAAGGGGAATTAATAAGACAATTAAAACTGTGAAACACAGGCTGTTCTATCTCAGTGCTGCTTAACTTTTCTGACTTTCTTTTTAGACATACCAGTCATTGAAGGATCCCTGAGCAGTCTTTCTTAGACAGATGGGAGGAGAGAATCCTTCATGGCTGGATGCTAACAACTCAAGTTCCTGGCATGACAGTGTCAATGACGATGGTAACAGTGACTTCCTCAGCTGATTTGCTTCTGTTTTGAGTTCACATGGGATTATTCTTTTGTCAGTGCTTGTCAGTTGGTCATCTTCTGTTCTATTGCTCAGCAGTTCTGTATTATGCTGCATTTTTTTGGCTTACTCATGCTTGTTTCCTGGACAGTCTCAGATTTGCTGCTTGGGGTATGGATAGGCATTAGATCACAAACTTAAGAAAACTCAGGAATTTCAAAGAAGTTCTCTTTTAGCAGTAACAAACAAGGCCTGTGGTTAAGCTATAAACACTTAAAAATTTGGGTTTATTGTAAGACTTTTACAACAAACTGGAAGCAAAGTTATATTTATTGTATTATAAAACTATACAGTAATAGATGAAATGTCATTATTATATTAAATAAGGAAATAGAAAAGCACAGGTGTAAAATAACTTCAGTGATAACTTGGCTCAAAATGTGAGGCAAATTTATATCAATCAAGAGGAAAAATTTATGACATTGAATACAGTTCATATTCACTAGTTTGGGGGTTTTTTGGAGAATGTTTCACCTATATATTGCTAGCAAATATACAGCAGTTGATTTTTCTGTTGCATGTATAACTTATGCATGAATGATATGGCATTGGTATAACACTTATTTCATACTGTGCATCTCTTCTATGACTTACTTGAAGCGCAGTATGTAAGACTAATTTGTTTTCTGGGTCTTAGATTGGCCAGACCATCACAGGCTGTGAAAATGAAACTTAGCAATATTCAGCCTTCAGATTATGAATTAAAAAAACCCTATGATGTCTGGAATAAACTTTTTTTTTTTTTTTGCATTATTTGTTCTCTATTTAGGCTGGAATCCCAGCAAACCACTTTTAATTTGTTCAATTCATTCCGTTGTTCTTTATGCCAAATTGTGTAAGCAGACATGGTCATAAGTAGTTCATCATTAATCTCATTTAAGTAATCCTTATTTGAATCTCTCTTTTTTCTTTCTATTTTTAATCTTCCCCCATCACCCAACCAGAACTTTTGCATATGTATATAAAACTTTTCATATAGCACATTTCTAAAATGGCCCTCATGTTTAGGAACATAATTTATTCTTTTTGTGTTAATAGGTATTTCACTCAGTGGCTCTTTGAACTCAAAATTGATTTTTTTGTACCTAAAAATACAGTCTGAGAATGACATAGTTTATTTAAAACAATCTTTAGGGAAAATATAACTGCATTTATGTTAACAAATGAAAGAAAAAGAAAACACCACAAGCAGTAATAAATCACACAGGACTTTATAATAGGTTGGATTGAAACATTATGTAGCATGTATAATTGTAATGTTTTAAGTTAAATAAAGCTTTTATTATGCTTGTCAAAAGGTTTTGATGCCATCATGTTAAATATTCATGAATTATTAATATTCTAAAATAATAGGTTCATTCCCTAAGTATTTTACAAACATGAACATAAAAACACTTAATGCCTGCATTCTGTGAACTAATGGCTCTAGTTGAAACTGTCATGTCACAAATTGTTTTTCATATTTTCCTTCAAATACTTCTGTGTGACTAATTGTGAACAAGGCAGTGCAAGGGGAATGTCTGTTTTCCTTTGTTTGGATCAAGTCATAAAATGTTGTCAGCACCTTCCTGGCTTGGCTCCACATACTCTGAGGCAAGAAAACGACGAGAATTACGTAAAGCATATCTGTACATGATTTACAACTCCTGCTTCTTGAGAAGGGTGACTATACTGACATGTGAAGACTTCAAACCCTCCAGTGCTGGAGATACTGGCACTGAATACCATCCCTTTACACTTACTTTGAGTCTGGGGTAGGATAACTCAGTTTATGGTGGTCACTGAGCTCTGGGGTAATTTACAAGGACTGCACCAAAAAAGAATGCTCCACTTCACATAAAGGTCTATAAGAGCTCTCGCAAGCTTTAGGCTCTTCATTTTCTAGAATTAGAAAACATTTTTCAATTACTGACTATGGATACCCCCATTGTTTTCTAGCTGGAGATGGAAGGATATGTATACATTTATGCGCATGCAAACGCACACATGAATTCCTTCTGGATAAGGACTTGGGGGTGTCGGTTGATGAGAAAGTTAACATGAGCTGTAAGTAAATTATAATTTGGTCATTATTTGAATTTTCTAACTACATTTTCTGACTTTGAACTTCAAATCCAGTCAAGGTCTTTTCTAAATATCTAAATCCCCTACTTGCTTTAGCCAGTCTTAGGTCTACTGTTTATTTTGACGTTAATTGTCTCAAATTCCTTTTTATTTTCAGTGTTTTCAATGGACCACAGAGACTAGGATACTGTGTCATCATAGATAACTGTGTAATAAATGCTACTTTCCAGTCTACAGAAATGTTAATTTTTGCCTCCTTTTTCCCCTTTTCCCTATCAGAATACAAGCAATAAAAAAATAAGTACATGAAACTAAATAGTTTTGTTCAAAATATTAAGAAAAACCCATAATAAAACAAAACAAATATATGATGTGCTAGTGGAGTACTGCTGTGAATTTTTAAGACTAAAGTGTTTGTATGGATTAAGAAGCAAGCTATCTATTGTGGTATGGAGAAAGTAAAAAACATCCTACAAACATGCAACAGTCTTGTATCATGGAACGATGATATAGGAAATAATTTCTTAAATATTAAAAAAATTAAGCATTCTTTATGGGGTCACAGTGGAGTTTCAAGTTTATGTGATACTAAAGAGCTTGACACTCCTGAGGGAGGAAAAGCTTGGTCATTCACGTTTATCAAAACTAAGGGTTTTCACTTAACTGAATGATGTTTAACATGGCATTTAGCTCTTGCATCTTCAAACATTATCCTGTTGTTATTCACATCAATTATCACATTCTTCTGTAAGTACCAATATCTCAGTCTGAGTAAAGGTGCCCATCTAGGTTTTCCCACTTGATCGTTTTTTTCATAAAATTCTGCTTTATGTCTTACTGGCTTTGTTGAGGGTCCATTATAATTTTTTTTTGTCACTTTTTTACAGTCTAATACAAGTTTTTCATTTGAAACATAACAGGACTAGCCACTTCCTAGTTAGTTTGACATGCAAAATGCCATGATATCCTAGCTTCTTTTCACAGCATAAATTATAATATCCTGAGATTTCCAAGGCCTTTTCAATATGCTATATCATGTGCATATGTCAAGCTTCAGGAGCTGTTTTTAAGGAATGAAATAAAATGAAGATGATAACAGAAGTAAATAAACTTCATCCCAGTTCAAAGTGTCATTGACAGCTAATAATTCAGAGTACCCAACACTATGCATTTCCACATGAAAATGCTTTTTAGAATTGAAAAAAACATGTTAAAGACTGAAATGTTTTAGAAGTATTTTTATTTATCATTATCATTTACTGATTTATACTTTGACAATGAAAATGACAGAAAATTAACTGTGCTTTTCAGTCCTCAGTTTTAGGCAAGACCTAGTGGCATTCTTAGGACTCACTTAACAGCTTTCTGAATGACAAGCAAGAGATTGGTTGCTGGGGCAACTCTGTCTTCAGTGACCTTTGAATTGTTTTCAATATGACTGTAAAAATACCTGCAGAAGTACTTACAGTGTGTTGATCTTAGCTGGATGCCAGGTGCCCACCAAAGCCACTCTAATACTCCCCTTCCTCAACTGGACAGGGGAGGGAGAATTTAATGAAAGTCTCATGGGTTAAGATAAGGACAAGGTGAGATCACTCACCAATTACCATCTCTGGAAAAACAGATTGAAATTGGGGAAATAAGTTTAATTTATTACTAATTAAGTCAGAGTAGCATAATGAGAGATTAAACCAAATATTAAAAACACCTTCCCCCCATCCTTCCCTTCTTCCTGGGCTCAACTTTACTCCTGAATTCTCTATCTCCTTCTCCCAGTGGTGCAGGGGGACAGTGAATGGGAGTTTTGGTCAGTTCATCACATACTGCCTCTGCCATTCCTTCCTCTTCAGGAGAAGGACTCCTCGCACTCTTCCCCTGCTCCAGCATGGGTCCTTCCCACAGGAGGAGGTTCTCCACGGACTTCACCGACATGAGTCCTTCCCAAGGAGCTGCAGTTCTTCATGAACTGCTCCAGCATGGGTCCCTTCCATGGGTGCAGATCTTCAGGAACAGACTGATCCAGCGTGGGTCCCCTGTGGGGTCACAAGTCCTGCAGCAAACTGCTCCAGTGTGGGCCCCTTTCTCCATGGACCCACAGGTCCTGCCAGGATCCTGCTCCAGCATGGTCACCACGGGGTCACAGACTCCTTCACAGAACATCCATTTGCTCCATTGTGGGGTCCTCCATGGGCTGCAGGTGGATGTCTGCTCCATCGCGGACCTCCATGAGCTACAGGGGCACAGCCTGCCTCACCATAGTCTGCACTACAGACTCCAGGGAAATCTGCTCCAGCACCTGGAGCACCTCGTCCCCTCCTTCTTCAGTGACCTGAAGGCATCTGCAGAGCTGTTCCTCCCACATTTTCAGAGGTGCTACCACCATTGCTGATGTGCTCAACCTTGGCCAGTGGTGAGTCAGTCTTGGAGTCATCTGGCATTGGCTCTGTCAGACATGGGGAAAGCTTTTAGCAGCTTCTCACAGAAGACACACCTGTAGCACCCTGTTGCCAAAACCTTGCCATGCAAACCCAATACAGTACTTCACCCTATGTTTTCAGTTATTATGTCCTCTTTTCAGATGGATAGAGGCTTGAGGTAATACAGAAAGTGTGAGTATATGCAAAGAACATTCTATGCTATGCTGACATAGCAAAAAATATTTATCTTGTGCATCCCTACTGCTACCAACTAATCCACTGACATTTATTCTAGCATAAGTGACACACCCCTGTACAATTCTTGAGAAAAAAAAAAAAAGATGGGAATTATTTTTACAGCTTCACATTTTCTTCCAAATCATTAATAACTCCCACAGATTTAGTTGAGGTGATCTAAATCTGATATTTTGGTGGATGAGACATAACAAGGGAAATCTTACCTCTTCTGAACTTGTATTCAAAGTGTTCTTAAAAAACACATACACAAACTAGTGCAGATTAGATGCCCTAGTGCCATGCACAGACTGCATGCTATAGTGACAGGGGATCCCAGGCAAAATCTTGAATAAGTATCTTTGGTGACATAGGAGAGGAAAACCTCTTCTTGTTCCTAAAAGGAGCTAAATTAGACGAACTGTCATAGTAACTTTGTGCTACTCTAATAGTACAGTTGGGATTATTATATCTCCACGGAAGGCACAAACTGGGAGGAGATACAATTAGCGCAATTATGGATTCTCAAAATACAGTTAAACACTTTCTAATTATGCAAGTAGCTCCATTATACTGTTTGTTTTTTCAGTTTTCTCTAGCAAATAAAAGGCTCCATATTACACAGCATGTAAGGCCAGGATTTTAGGACAACAGATTTCTTTTTCCTTTTTCCATTTTTTTTTTTTTTTTTAATAATTTGAAAGCATAACTATTGCCATGATTTATTCAAAAGTGGAAAATAAAAGGTGAAATGCAAACAGAAATGTCTTTGTCTTGGGGTCAGAAACAGATCTCCTAAATATTAGATGAACCTCTATTGCTGTACTTCTGACCTTATTAACAGCTTTTTCTTGATGGAATTCAGTCTGCTGGGAGTCCATCCATGTGTTGTATGCATTTGTTGGTAAGCTTTTGCATTCTTGCTAGAGATTTCCTTAGTCAGAAGGTCTACACTTCTCAATTTTTAGCAATCTTAAATCTTCTCAGGCAGAGTCTCGTAGCCCTCCTGAGCCTTCCACTGCTCAGACTTTTTCCCAGAGATTCCAGTTCTAGTTAAAGCCTTTGTGTACAATTGATAGAAAGACAATAACAGCAGATTTACAAAAGCATTTCTTAATCTCTGGTGCTTTCACCTTGTATGATGTCAGAGAGTTACAAGTCCAAGAAAAAATCAAAACCATTAATGGAGCTGATTGCTCTTCAGAATCTTGATCTGTTTTTCCTCTATGTCATAGTGATCCATTCCTTGTTTAGAAAGCAATAACCCTAAATGTTTTCACTAGGGAAATCAAAGGCTCCACTCCAACCCCTGACTCGTATACAGAATATCATTCAAAGTCATTGGCCCAGTCAAAAACCCATAGATTCAGGAGCATGAGTCATTCATCATTAATGACTCTTGATTGTTTCATCACCTTTTCTCAGTCTTTTTATTTGTGCCACACTTATAATAGAAAACTGTTGTACCAAAGCTCAAAGGTAATTTTAGCATGATGTAGAAATAGTGTATGAAGGTCACAACAAAACGAACAGTCTCTGAAACAAGATGGAATTCACAATCTGACAAATAATATTCCCAAACTCTTAATCTTTTAATCTTTTATAAGCAGTACTTTCCTTAAATTCCTTATTTCAAATCCTGGTTTTGCATACTATTTTTTCTAAGAAGAAAGTGTAGTTCATAATAGCAAAATCTGAACTGAACTTTTGAACCTACAATGTTAGTATTTTGAAGGTATAAAAATTAATCCTTAGTTGACATGTATAATATTAGTATTATAGGTCAACAAAATAAGAAATTCAGTTAAGACAATTCAGTGTTAATGTTACGAACTACTACTATTAAAATATGATTTCAAAAAGAACAAGGTTTATTTCACTTAGTTTTAATTGGAAGCAGTTGAATAAATTTGCAAGATTGTTCCTCTTGAAGCTTTATCATGTAGTTGCATTTAAACTGGAGTTGAAATTGTCAAAATTTCTTGTAGGATGGAAAATATTGCTCTGTAATGGTTTTAACAGATATACATTTAATAAAACCATAGTGAAAGTTACCCCATCTTTACGTAGACTTTCTCTCTGTTTTTTAGTATCACAGAAATACATACTATTATGGTTTATATGAAGGACTGTACTTCTATTATTTGTGAATTAATGTCATGGAGTCTGAAATGGAGTTTGTCAACTGAAATATACATTCATACTCAATACATCCGTAAGCATTGTATAATTTATTTAAAAAATTACCTGACATCGCAAATTAAAAAAGAGAAAATAGTAGACTTATTTTTTTTCCTAGACACCTTTGGTAGGTTTTAACACCAACTTTAAATAGATGTAAAGATCTACATAAACAGGCTCATGGTTGCCTCTTTTTTGCATCTACCTTCTATGAAAGTGTTACATGGTATATCTGACTACACATGTCACTGTACATTATATTAGATCATTTAGAGCCTGAAAATTATTGGTAGCAGCATAAATTTGAGTAGACAGTCTTCTGTTTTAAAATAAAAAAAAATCCCAGCAGCAACCATATCGTACTTAATGTTCAGATTTCAAGATGTAGCCTTTTGCAAAAAATAAAAAGTTCTGATATTTGGGTACGACATTATATTTATCTCATTTCCTGTGTGTTTTATCTTGTTAGCACAGTTTCAACAGAACATTTTTAAGTGTGTGTATAAATAAAAAATTCTGTGTTTCTTTAGCAAAGGTTTTGTTAAAGTTGTAAGAGTCATCTGGAAGAAATAAACAATGATAATACCTAAGATGAATCACAATAAAGGAAAAATTGATACTAGCTTTTCTTAAATGCCAATTTTTTGCCCTTTATGCCATATTTACACACAAGCCACTGGCACTAACCACTGCTTACTAAACATGCTTGGTCTTGCTTGACATTTTTCTTAGCTGACAGTGTTGCAGATCATTGCTTTTGAATAGATAGTTCTTAAATAACTGATTACATTGTATCACTTTGCAAAAAAAAAAAAAAAGGAAAAAGCAGATTCAGGTAAATATTTATATTGCATCAATCATCTGAAATTGCTTTTCAAGCTCATTACAAACACTGTTTCATTGCCAGAGTAGAAGAATTGTGTGGTGTAAAAAAGAATTGAAAGTTCTGTAAGTAAATTAAACTCTTACCAACACAAATTTTGCTGAGGCATACTAACAAAATCTGTAAGTATGGCAATTACTTGATTAAATAACCAAGCCTGAAAGAACTGAAAATTTATTTAATGCATGTAACCTGAATTATGTGAGGTTTTTGACACTTCTATGGGAAACACTCTGTAACTTACCATCACAACAACCAAAAAGAACAATAAATTGCATGAAGCTCCTAGAAAGGATTGTAAATAAGAACAAATTTTCTACAAAGCAAAGGTCCTGATTCTCCTCTTCACTCTGACATACATAATGAATTATTCCATTCATTTCAGTGGGGCTAACTAGTGTAGGGGACAAAAAAAGATGAGATGTGAAAATGAAATGAAATAAGGAAAGGAAAATAAAAGGGAAAGTAAAAGGAAGAGAGAAAGGAAAAGGGAAGGAAAAAACAATGTGGGTGACAGTTTAGATAGTTTTGACTGATGTTGATTGTGAGTTCTTTTCTAAGTCAAATGTGATAACTATAAGGTAAGGCATATTATTAGTCTTGATTCTTATAATATCAGCTCCACTAAAAACTGTTGCTATATGCAGGAAAGACACAGTTTCCCAAAGCTATACCACCAGTTTCACAACAATGTGGCAGAATCTCATTTTTGGTACCTTATTAAATGTTCTGACTACCACAGTGTTGGGAACTGAAATTAAAGTAACATTGAAATATTTGTGACTATCCTTTTAAGGCCTGCATAAAGCCTAAATCCCATTGAATTTTCATGAGAAGTTTTGGAACCTTGAATTCTCAAAGTGGTTTTGCTTAATGCTTTACATAGAATAAAAACCAGAGAAGTATGTATAAATTAAGAGAAAACACACTATGGGTCCAATTCTTCTGACTGGACATTTACTTTATAATGAGCATTCCTTTCTAACAGGGTTCTAAAAGACAGCTTCGAATATATGGTTATTTTGTGGGCAAATCCAGTGAGATAAAAATATTTCTTCTGATCTGTTATTTGACATCCTGTAAAGCATGTCTTCAGTCCACAATTTAATTCCTGTTTTTTCACTTCAATTTACTTAGATTAGAAGCTAGTGGCCAGGAATGTTTTTATTCACAACATGTCCTTGAACGCTGCTTAATGGAAATAACCTTCATCTAATTTACTAATTTACTGTTTCAGATGCCACTGAAATATAATCTCTTCTATCTCCAAATATATATCCTCAAAACTGTTTATTTTAAAAGGACACTATTTTGTGTGTAATATTGTTTTGTTGCATGATATTGGATGAGATCATTTTTCTTTCCTAGCATTTTTTTAGAAGAGTGCATACTGTAATTTTCAAGATTCCACTTCTTATTTCTTACTAGGACAAGCTCACAGTACAAATAAAAGTTGTTGGGTTATTTTTCAGAAGTCCTAGCTGCAACATACCTGACACTCAAATTAGTTTCAATTTTCAATGTAGCTGTGATTCTGTAACATTTTAACTTCATATCTTCATAATTAATGAAATAATAAGAGACAAAAGTGGTGGTAAGTTGACTCATTTCTAAAATACTGCTCTAAATAAAGCTGCTATGAAGTTCTGAAATAAATGGCCAAACTTAAAAAAATTTGCATATATAACTGACTAGTTTAAACTTCCCAAGATGTGTGCTCACTCACCCACATATTCATACACCTGCAGTTTTTTAGCTTAATATTCTACCTAGCAAGTATTACGTATAAACTCACACATTAATTTTTTTTTAATACCTATTTATGCTCTTATTTTCTTTAGGGAATGGATGTTCTGGGCTCTAGTTTAGAACACAATAAACATAATGATTAAAAATTATATTTTCCTTATATTCTTTTCTTTCCAGAATACTAAATTCAGAACATCTAAGAAATTAAAAAATAATGAATGCTGATCAGAAATATTGTTGCAGAATTTATGTTTGTTTCTTCTGAGCAGTCTTTCTTATCCCTGTTCGTTGCTTTCTACCTCTGATTATTCAAGCACAAAATCTATTTCTCTTTCTTCTAACTAATGGTATTTTATATAATATGAAGCAAGAGTGTAGCTGAGTGTAGTTTTAGAAACAGGCAAAGAGTACACAAGAGATAAAAATACCCAGTGTTAACACTAGAGGAAATGAAACAGGCAGCTAAAATAAAATAAAATCTATATGCTGACTCATTCCTTCATTGCACTGACCTTCTTCCTCATTTTGGTTTTGGTTTGGTAGGTACAGGGGTTTTACCATGTTTCTGTCACAGAAACATAGCATTATAGAATATATAGGGCTGGAAAGGACCTTAAGATCATCTAGTTCCAACCCCCCTGCCATGGGCAGGGACACCTCACACACTAAACCATGCCACCCAAGGCTCTGTCCAGCCTGGCTTTAAACACTGCCAGGGATGGAGAATTCACAACTTCCCTGGGCAACCCATATCAGTACCTCACCATCCTTACAGTAAAGAACTTCCTCCTTATATCTAATCTAAACTTCTCTGTTTAAATTTGAACCCATAACCCCTTGTCCTATCACTACAGCCAGTAATGAAGAGTCCCTCCCTGGCATCCTTATAAGCCCCCTTCGGATATTGGAAGGCTACTATGAGGTCTTCATGCAGCCTTCTGTTCTCCAGGCTGAACAGCCTCAACTTTCTCAGCCTGGCTTCACACAGGAGGTACTCCAGTCCCCTGATCATCCTTGTGGCCCTCCTCTGGACTTGTTCCAACACTTCCATGTACTTCATACGTTGAGGACACCAGAACTGTACACAATACTCCAAGTGAGGTCTCATGAGAGCAGAGCCAAGGGGCAGGATCACCTCCTTCGACCTGCTGGTAACACTCCTTTTGATGCAGCCCAGGATATGGCTACCTTTCTGGGCTGCGAGCACACACTGCCAGCTCATGTTCATTTTCACATCGACCAACACTCCCAAGTCCTTCTTTGCAGGGCTTCTCTGAATCTCTTCTGTGCCCAACCTGCAGCTCCAACCTTGGTGTTGGACCTTGCACTTGGCATGGTTAAACTTCATAAGGTTGGCATCTGCCCACCTCACAAGCATGTCAAGGTCCCTCTGG
>WYDI02036267.1:0-19041 GCA_009867235.2 Psittacus erithacus | reverse complement strand
GACTGAAAGTCAAAAACACAGCACTGCACCAGCTACTAAGAAGGAGAAAAATGACTGCTGCTGCTGAACCCAGGACAGCCACTTACATATGATTTCTGTCATCTGTTGCAAAAGTTGTCAGGTACAAAAGAGAAATACCCAGGTTTCTGATGATGTTCACATTTTGATTAGTTCTCTACCTTTTGGAATTCATGTGTATCTAATCTCATAGTGGAGCCAAGTACTACCTTACATCCTTACATATTTCAGACCTGCATTTACGTAGGATGAAATAGTTGGTAAATTGCAGGCGTTTGTACCAGTTGGAAACATCACAGCTTTTGCTCCCCTGAATTTTAAAGGTTTTCCTTGTATCTGCAGTGGTGTTGAGCTAAGCATCTGCCATAAGAACATGACATGTTAGATTGCTGAAGTGTATTTATATTAACTGCAGCAATACAGATACGTATATGAACTGCAGCAACACAGATGCACATACACATCTACAGAATATGGAGGGGAGGAGACAGAAATCTCATAAAATTTATAGCTTAAGAGGTATGAATTACTGTTTTATCCTTGGAGACTATCAAAACTGTGTTCCTTAATTTCTGGAAGGGAAAAATTGGAACTTCCACTAGCTGACTTCATATTTTGACTTCAAAGTTTGGAATTAACTTCATGGGGGGAACTAAGCAAGGGCATAGAGTAACATGAAAAAAACCAAACAATATAGACTTAGAAAATAAATCATGATAAAGGAGATTTTAAAAAAACAAAAGAACTTAGAAAATAAATTATGATGAAATTTGGAAGTTTATGTGAAAAACAAAGGAAGCTTATGGGCTTGGATATTGAAAGATCTTATGTATTCTTATTTTTCTTATCAGAGAAACTGTGCACTTTATTATGCCTTAACATGTTGGGTACGATGGGTATGTTATAGCTCTGGTCTGACAGGGTTGTTCATCATTGTTCATTTCACAGTTTGAGCACCATTTGTTTTTCTTACTATCCTTAGATGAAGTTGCTGACATACAGTGCAGGTATTATTTCACGACAATGGCAGATGAAGCCATCCCAAGCACTATCTGTTGCTAAAAATTAATGCTAAAGCAGTTTTGTGACCTGCTTACTTTTTATGTGGGTTTAGTTTATTTGGAAGCCGCCAGTGCTGGTGCAGGCTGGCTCAGAAAGCCCAAGTATCAAAGACTTATAAAAGTGCTACAGTTTGGCATTAGTGGATAGAAGCATTGCAGGAGGATGCAGGCTGACTCACAGTGGAGCTGCCCCACATTTGCTTTCCCTTAGTTATGGATGAACCCTCACCTGGGGAGTGTGCTGTAGGGAGATCTCATTTCCAGTATTTTATGCAGTATTTTGCACTATAGACATTACAAGAGCTCAGCAGTGTGGAAAAGGTTGTGTGACTCTAGGCAAAAGCTTGTTCTAACTGGTGATGTTTGTTACAGCTTGGAAATACACTGTCTTATGATTGTTCCAAATTTTTTTTTAGCATAAGCTATTACGATTCCTATCAGATTTGAAAGCAATAGATATTTGTTCCTTTTATTTTATCCTTTTATTTATTTTTCTTCTCAATATTTCAGTCTACCATCTACAATATGTGCAACAATAAGAAAGGTGATTGGTTATCTCTATGAATATATAAATCCCAAATGCAGGCAAGGCTGCAAAAGAAGCAGCGAAATGCAGGTGATAAAATTTAAATAAGCTCAAAAACAATGTGTTCGTATTTGGGTGATTAGAGAGAATGGTAAAGAGAAACAGGAATATGTAACAGTTGTTTGTGAAGTTATTTAATTTAATTTCAACTGTACTAATTCTGCCCTCAGAACAGCGTGTTTCCTAAGATGCAGTACCTCTTACAAATATTTGTGGGTATAGCACTGCAGATAAAGGAATTCACTCTTCAATAGAAAATATTATAGGAATATTTGGGGTGTTTACATTTGTGTACATGTTTTCGAATTGAGAATTACTGTGGGAAGTCTTTGTGAGCTCTCTCGAGTTGTTTCCAGAGATAGACGTTTGCAGTAGCAGGCATGGTATGGCGTGGCATAGAGGGGTAACTTGGCAATTTCTAATGGGATTTTGGACATTAGGTACGCAGTAGTGAATATCAACTTACTGTCTTTTCATTTGTTGCAAGACAGCAAGCAAATGCTTATCACTGTTCAAAAGCTTCTCTATAGAAGAGAAAAATCTTTAAGGCTTGTAGCTATGCTTTTATTTATTTTAGCAAATGCTCCTTGAAATGGATAAGAAACGTGCAGAAGGGAATCTGTGCGCAGCAATCCTTAGTAACTTCCTGTGGTTAATCAAACAGCCACACAAGTGGTTTCAAGTGTGTAAGTTTCCTTCCTTGAAGCATTTTTTCTCTTTTTCTATTAATATTGGTGCTGTGACAATTGAGGTTTTTTTCAGACAAGTATCACTTTCAGAGCTGGAGTGCTGCAGACATACGGAGAGTGTAAAGTATCAGATGTATCAAATGACTATTGAACGCTATCTTGGGAAATTTGGCACAGTCTAAGAGGAATAATGAACTGAAAGGATGTTAACGCAAGTTATTTTTGTTCATAATCCCCTCTGTTCTCATCCTGTTGCGTCCTTAGCATTTTATGAAGTTCTCTGTTTTATTTTTACATTAAAGTTTTTTCTCCAAGACCGTAGCAGGGAACAGATGAGCAAAGTCAAAATTTTCTGTTGATTTTAGTGGGATTTGGGTCAGGATCTATGTTTATTGTTATGAAAGAATCCCACCAGGGTGCACAAATGTCTGTCAAAACTTAAATGATGAAACTTGGTGTGTCTGCAATTTACTAATTTATCACCTTTGAGGGTGGTTGTGCATGTGCACACATTTCTGAAGATGTCATAATGTACTGATACGCCACTGGTAATTATTAGCTGCATCCATTTTAGGATCTACCAGGTGATGAGTTTCTGCAAGCCTCCATGTGTAAATTGAGTGGATTTTATTCAAAGCTGCTTTTGATTCCATTTTATGCTGCAGCTAGAAAAAAAGCAGATTTGGAACAATAAACTTGCCACAAATGGCGCCAGACACAGGAGAAAGGAACCAAAATAATTCATGGAAGATGGAAGGAACATGCAGTAGATATATAGATATATATGTATATATATTTAAACTAAAGTCCCCACATGGATAGCTTAATATGTCTACTTTATTATTTAAATGAAATTGAAGTGCCAAGTATTAAAAGAAAAAGTACTGCAATTTTCCTTCATGTTTCACAAAAACTTGCATATAAGCTTATTTTAAACATAGTTAAGTCCTAAGCAGCGAATTGGATTGCAGTGTGGTTTCTAAGAGAATGGTCTGTAGTATAGTTTATGATGTGCATTCTTTGCCTTTGTCTTTCAGGGTTGTATTTTGCAAATGAGCCACATATTAAAAATTGATGGACTATCAAATAGCTTTATAATGCAATCTTGTGAAAATTCCAAGTGGAAAGTATTTATTTGATTACAAAAGCAAATGGGTGAAATGTTAGATGTAAGAGCACACATTAGGCACATGTAATTCACAGTAGTCTTCTGAACAAAAGAAAAACATTGGACTGATATGTGCATGTGCAGCACAAAGTTGAGCATGTAAATGAAACTATCTTGTAATTGCTAACGTTACATTTTTACAGGTTTTTTAATGCTTCAGGATTTCGAAAAATAGAGAAATTTGGGGTTAATGTTTCACTTTACATTTAAAGTTGGGTGGGTTGGTTTTGGTTTGGGTTTGGTTTTTTTTCCATTATGCTAACAACTCAGCGGCATAGAAACATAGATCTCTCTAAAAGTCAAGTGAGTATGTAATGGTAAGTGAGAGTTATATCTTATGAAACCTGCACTAAAATCACTCAAAAAACCTCCCAACACAAAATGTTTCTAGAAAATAAGATGCTTATGGGAAAAGTAATTATGTTAAGTTTTTGTTTCTCCAGTGTTGATAACTCCTTCATCTATACCCAGTCAGAAAGTTCCAGTTTTACTGAAGATACTTAAAACTTACCATGGAGAATGTGGTGGATATGAATATGGCCCCCGAAATGTATGATTTAATGAAATCAGGATTTAGGGGAAATCCTGATACTTCACTGAACAAGTCTCATCATTACTTTTGAAAAACAGCCTGTCAATGACAGACATTTCTTTCTTAGCTATAATTGTGGAAGATTTTAAGAGACGCTAATATGACTGTTTCACAAATCTGTGGTGTATGATGCACCACACTAAACTTTCCCAAGCTAAATCATTCTGTCTCAGCCCATCTTTATAGTATTCCCAGTGGCACAGATTATTGGTTACTGCTCCTTAAAAGACCAATAGTTTCAAGCTGGGAACAGTTCTGAAGGAGACTTGGTCATTAGTGACTCTCTGAAGAATCACTGCAATAGCATGCAAAAGATGTGTTTATGTAAGAAGCTTACTCATGTTTATTTTGGCATTTTCCATTAAAGATAAATAAGAAGTATATCTCCAGTAATCCTACATTAATAGCTCCATGGGGAGCTGAGCAACATTTCTGCCTGCATTTGATTTGTGCTAATTCTTGAAGGCTTATCAGTGCAATACAGCATCATCTAGCTTCAAATCTCAATGTATTTTCTTTTAGCTTTTAAACTATATTATCTTTTACCTCAGTTCAACCTAGTGTTCCCAGTTGAAAAGTCTACTACTGATTTTAATTTTGTAAATTTAACAGCTTGCTCAGTGCCTTCCATCAATTATTCAGTTGTTCCATACCCAATAAACTTAAAGCAAAGCATCAGCACAGAACAATTCGATAGGGTGAGACCTTAAAATACCTGTGCTCAGCCAATATTTCTGTTTGGTGCTCTGCTTTGATTAGTAAATGAGTCTTCTAGGTGAGATGTGGGTGCTATCTACAAACACCACACACATCTTCATCTTTACCTGTTATTTTGATTTTATTTGTTTTAAGTAAACATTTTAAATTTGAGGGTGTGTGAAGTTAGGAATTTAAGTCATTGTTCTGGCATATATGAGTGGATTGTATTTCTGAGCACCTGAGCAATTGAAGCTGTAATTGACTGCAGTTGAAAGTGATTTCTGAGTCTGAAAATCAGCTCACTTGTATTTTGATGGCTGAAAATATAAATGAGTACCTTGCGTCAGGTATTTGAGTTTGCACATACGGATTTTTGACTGAGAGGCAATCTCTTTATGATGTGTGTAAAGCCCCAGAACTTCTGTAATTTTTATATACCTTATGCACATAAATCATAGACTTGGAATGGTTTGGGTTGGAAGGGACCTTTAAGATGAGGATTAAGGGGTGGAGGTGTGCTGATGTCCCAGTTTTGACATCTGTGTTCCCCCAGAAAGGATAAAACTAACTAATTTTGATAATTTGCCCTGAAGCAATTTTGTCAAAGAATCCTCAAATACATTGGAATTCTCTGTACAGTCTCCCAAATCCATGCTGAACCCATTTTCTTTCTGTCAATACTGTAATAAATCAGAACTGCTCCCTTCTCCCCACCTACCAACCTCTGAAAGCATGGGTTTAGCTCTGATTAACCACCACTAATAATGCCTTTGGTTCTACTCCTCCATCTCAGTGTACATCCATAGCAGAAAATGTCCCACAACTTTCAAGTCTGTTACTTTTAGTAAAGTTATTTTTATTGATCTGAGCAGATATGATTTATGTCGCTTCGGCCATCCTCCCGCACTGTGGAAGCAGCTGACGCATGTTCTGAAGGGCTGTTCCCAGGGTCTTTTTTGAACCCCAAGTAGCTAGAGGCAGCCAGTAGACAAAGTGTACTTCAGTATCTCACAGCTCTCGGTGAGTTCATAGACTCTTGTGGTTCTGTTGTTGGAGCCATGCAATGGGAACTCTCTGTTGCATCTTTCCTCTTGCGAGAGAAATACGGTCCAAGTTGAACAGCAGCAGATTGTTAAATCCTGCAGCAAATCTGTGGGGCTTTCTACCTATGATGGTGTTATTCCAACTCAATAACCCATCCTAATTAAAAAAAAAATATATATATATTTTCCCTCATAAGAACACTAGAAAGGTTAACATTTTTCTTTTGAAGTGAATTAGACTCAAATGCCTAATGTAACAGATATGAGTAAGAGAATTTTGAGGAACAGTTTTCTCCAAGGACTTTTCATCTCAGTCATTCTAATTTAAATTTAAACACACCAAGCAATTATGCATTATTGATGTTTTGTTAGTTGCTGATGTTTTGTGAATCGTTACTTAACTTTCTGATATCAGTTTAATAGCCAGGCACTATTCCTTTCTTCAGTTTTGACAAAATCTTTTATTAGTGATGGAAAGGTTGCTCTGTAAACACTCCTTCCTCTGTGCTGTGTAAACTTTCCTTCCTCTGTGGTTCACTCCCCCTCATGTTCTGGGCTTGACATCGCTTCTGTGGAGACAGTGTATGAAAACACTGGTAGCAAATCTACATACTACTTTAGATTAAAAATTAACACAAAGTAAGTTTTGCAGTTTTGTACTTAGTATTGTGTTTGTGAGTCCAGGCATTTCTAAGTGAAAGATGTTCAGGTCATTTGCCATTATATTCTCTCCAGAAAATTGTAGTTATTCTGATCTGTGTTGCTGTTGGAAGAGATGAAGGGTGGGACTTAACTAAATACATTTGTTATAAGCTGAATTACCTGAATACTGGTAATTACTAAATCATGATTCAGGACAAACATCACCAAGAAAGGAAGTTACTCAAGTTTTAGAAATATTACTGAAATAGAAGAGAGACTTATGCAGTAAATTAAAATAATTGATCACCAAACTGTGCTTCATGTACTCTCTGAATACATTTTTACAGGAGAACAGGAGTTTTCAGTGCATGAAGGAATGCTTTCTTTGGGCTATTCCCACTGGAAACAGGGATTTAAACTTAGGCTTCATGTTGGTATTGACCGTAGCAGACTTGGCAGATCTGAACACTAGATGAGCCACGCCAGACTGAATGGCAGGTGGGGGTCAGTTTTAAGATACAGAACAATACTGATTTGTCTGTAAACTGTTTAGAAATGAGTTTTTCGTGACCCTAACCCATATATATACTACTTGTGTTTAATGTGTATGCTGCCTTACATTCTGCTGCATTCAGGAGGAATGCATACATTCAAAGTCAAAAAAGACTTTCAGTTATCCTGATCAAGATTGCTGGTCTGCTGAAATACAGTGCAGGGTTAAAAATAAAAGAGAGGGCAAAACAAACACCCCCCAGATCAGGAGATACTTCTTTATTTTGCTCTCTGGAAAGCTACCTGATCTGTGCACAGTGCTTTGTTTGCTGCTCAGGAAAATCATTATCTGCTTGCTGGTTTGCAGGGAGCATGTTAGACCATGCTTAGCTCAAGGAAACCACATGCATAAATCCTTGGGGAGCATCATGATGGCAGAACATACTTCCAGACTGAAAGGACTGAAAAGGCAAGCAAATATGAAGTGTCTGATATATAATTGATGAAGAAGAAATCTCTAAATGTAACAGTTTCTTTCAATCATAATAAAGTAGTCAAGGGTGTGCAGGCATTGGAATTAAAGATACATGCACTCCATTCAGCAGACTGATATTTATTCTTCAGTCCAAGGCAGGAAGCATAAATTTGTATTTTTGCCTAAAATCAAGAAATTGATTTAAAACTCACAGGTGTTTAAAAAAAGAGAGCAGACCGGATTTCTGACTCAGGTTTTTTTCGTCACCTTTGTAACAGAAGCAGGCTTCTAAAAGATTGGGAACAAGTGTTCTGATTACATCCATCACTTGGAAAACGTTAAAAGAAAGAGAGGTTACGAGATGCAAAAGAGAGAGGGATGTTAGCTGCAGAGCATGTGCAAAGCTTGTAAACCTTCACAATGCAAAGAAGGATAATTGTTTTACTCTGAGGTATTCTGGAATTCATTGGGAAGTAGATTATGACAAAATTTGCAATGTACCATCATCCCCCTTGAATTCATAATGTCCAGAAGAGTTATGGATTTGTAAACTTTCCTGTGGGACCAGAGCTGAAAGGTCAGACAGAGAGTGATTTTGCAGAGGCTGTGCTGCCATAAATGAATGTGGGATTGAACCAAAGCTGCAATGTGCAAGATGGCCACATGGCTCTAGATGCTTGTCTTTAGCCAGCTAAATCCCACCTTGGATTTTTAGCTTGTTCTAGTATAGAGAAGTATAAGGTTTTTTCATTTCATCAGTACATAGTGACGTTTGAAATGCTCAATGGTGCTCTTGTAAGCCAGCAGTGCACCTCTGCAAGATCCCTGGGTTTCTGTGTCTTAGCTTGATGGGGATGGGAGGAGGCAGAAGTTATCAAGAGAGTGGGAAAAGAGAGCAGTCAGGTTTTGTATGTGGGAGGTTGCTGAAAAACTGGAATGTTCCTTGTAAAGTGTGATCTTTCGAGAGAGTCAGCATTTATTTCGTGACTTTCTGCATTGGTTTCATTATGTGTGTGATGTGACACATACCAGCAGCAAAAACTTCCTTTTTATATTGTGCTGTCTTTGCTCATGACATTGAGGTCATTTTGCCTAAGATGAAACTATGTCTTCAGTAGGTGTCCTCACTAGATGAAATTCTTCAGACTTCACTTTCTGGAGGAAAAAGTGCTTAACTCTCTACAGTATCTTTCTGCAGTAGTTAGTATCTGAAGCTGTTTTGTAGTAGTGCAGCTTTTGCAATGACTGTGGGGATTAGGATAACTGATATTAACGCAGTGCTTTTCCACCAACAATTTAGTGAAAGATAGTTGTTGTTAAGTTTTGAGGGAAAACGGTGAGGTATTCCATGTTTTGAGTCTGGAAGTGTGCAATGCCTGTGTATCTCAGCACTGTGTGGGTTATGGGGTGGATTTTCTTATCTTTCTTCTCTTCTTTCACCTTACGGTATGCTGGCATATTGCAGGGCTAATGGTACCTATGCCTGTGCCCATGATATGGCAAAAGCAATGGTTAGTCAAAATGATAATCATACTTTTCTGTCAAATTGATTACCGGAACAATTATTCCTAATCAGTATTTAGTTTCAAGATTGCTACATTTGTTTCTCAACAGAGGAAGGTCTATGTAACCACAAAAGCTGCTATGTTTTTTGCCATTGTAACATGAAACGTGTTATTCCATCACATATAATATATTATACACTAAGGCATATTATTTCTTTCTTTAAACTTAACTTTGTTGAAATAGAAGTTGCTTAACTATTATTTCTAACCACAAAACCAAAAAGGCCTTTATTTACACAAAAACACCGAAGCGAAGTCAGTTAGTGCAACTTGAACATTACTGTGGACAGTAAGTACACATGTGGCCACAATGACTTCATTCATTACTTTTGCAGGGCAATATCATGGGCAGTAACCAAGGCCGGAATTTACAAGTTAGGCATCGTGATCCTTTGGGGTTTCAGTTAGGCATGTGGGTGCAAAGGAAGTTTTGCTGTTTTCTATAGAAAGTAGCAGCAGTGAGATCTGATACAGGCTCTAATAAAATATGTTTACTAGCTTTGTGATAGTCCTTTGTTTTGGTGGGGAGCAAAAGTTTGATTTTTGAACGTGTTGTTCCCAGTGTCCCTTTCCAAGTTTCGTTCAGCTAGCAAACACAATGATTAACTAAGCACGTATCAAATAGTGCAGCTTTCCGATGACATTTTCTTCAAACACTGATAAAATGGGATATTTTTTGCTCTCAGAAGTGGATATTAATATAACTGCAGAAAGATTGTATCACAAGCAATACTTATTTATTAAGATTTTTTTTGTACTGTGATGTTTCTTACTATCTGTGCCATACATCCTATGTAGTTGGTTTTGCTTCTTCATTTTATGTTACTGTAGATAAAATATAAGCCAATATCACTTTGCTTTTCTTTGTATTCATCTTATTTACCAAAGTAATAAATATTTTTTTAAGTCAAGGTACTTTCTGCTTTGAAGGCTCTGAAGACATGTACAAATAGAAATGTTAGAGCATTCTTTCAGAGAGAAGCCTGGTCATTAATCTCTTTTTCCTTTCATCTCTGTCACTGTATTTGTATTAAAATAGATGTACTTAGACTGTATCAGGAGAATAAGAAACTGCACGCAAGATCTACTTTCATTTTGCATGGATTTAAAGGTTAATGTCTCCTATGCTTCAAAATGTTCTTTGTATAAAGGATACCTGGTGAGGCTTCAGTTTTTCTGGTACTTAGTTTGTAGAAAATATTTCAGTGCACAAGTGGCTGCTGCCTGGAAATGCCACCTCTTACTTTTGATCCTTCCACCACAGAGGAGAGCTTGCCTCTCTAGAGAAAGGACTGGTCAGTCGCCCTGGCCAGAGTTTGCCAGGCCATTCTGCAAATTAGTCACACTCTGTCCCTCCTTTTGGCTCAAGGTAGCTTGGATATTATAGTATATTGTGTAAATTTAGCACTGGCTTTTCGGCGCTGGCCAGAGCGTGGGAGGTAAAACAGTGTCTTGCCAGGCTGGAGATATGGCCTTGAGCCTGCTGAGAAGGGAGGAGAATATGAACTCAACTCTCATGTCTTCTACTCTAGCCTCTAATGATGAGCAAGAAGATAATGAGTAATAGGTATTGTGATTTTCTGGATACCTACATCAATTGCTCTGTGCTTCAGACTAGAAAGTGGCTAAAATGGGCCACCGTATTCCATTTAATTACCAAAGAAGCAAAATAATTACCCATACAGATATGTGCATACATAAATATTGTATATCTGTGTATATACATGGCATGATAACATGCCTTGCGATTCTTCTTTAAAGCTCAGTAGCCAGTTAAACTGGGCCTGATCTTTAGACAGGCAAAAAGCTCTGAAGAGTTCTGTCTGTGTTTTCTAAGGAGTCTTCCCAGGGGGCTTCTATCAATTGAATGCAAAAAGTTGCATAAATTTTAAACCCTGTGGATGCTGAAATAGTTACTCACAGCTTTGCCTTTCTTTGCTCACTTTTTTCTTACTCAGTTTTGAGGGATGGAGCATGAGATGCTTTGTTAAAGTTCTGCTCATTTAGGCTGCTTTCATTTAACCTTCTAGCAGACAGCAAACTAGCTGCTTCCTCTGTGTGTGCCCATGCACATCCTTAGAAAAAGTTTATGACAGGCATGATAAATCAGATCAGGGAGAGGGGAGGAAGTGTACAATTTCCAAGCATGAAAAAGCATTCCTTTTGCCAAAAACAAGAATAGAGTTTCTTCCATTTCACTCCCTTTCAGTACCACTAAAATGGTGGTGCACTGGTAGATTTAAAAGCTTGGGTTTTATCTCAGCACCTTTTTGTTTAGCTTAAGTAGGTCAAAGTGGGTAAATGCTAGACTGTCTGAGTCAAAGGTGGGTAAACTGTATTTGCTTGCATTCAGTGTTGACTGAGAATGACATGAACCATTCCTAATTTGCTTAGACCAATAAAATGGTGAAGCAGATTATGTTCCAGAAGAGATTTCAACACACTTTGGCTTTTAATGGACTAGATTTTACTTCATTTGAAAGATGCGTTGTATTGAGCATTGAGTGGAAATTAAGCTCCCCAGTTCTACATAACAGTGCAGCTGCATTCTGAACTGTGGTCAGTTTCTAAGTACTAATGATTCAAATTTACTGAGACAGCCAGCTCATCATTGCTTTTATCTATAGTTTTATTAGAAAGACTTATAAATGACAGCATTGTCATTAAATGTTGTTGGGTGGTTATTTTTTTTTTAAATCTGCATATATTTAGACATAATTTGCAAGAATATCCATTGTATTACTAATGCAAATCTTAAGTACTTGTTAGAAAATTGATGTTACTCCTCCAAGCTACATTATTGCACAGGCTTTCTCCAGAGTAAGATTATTTGGATAACAGTCTCCTGAAGAGCTCAGGTTTTGTGTTGTTGCAAATTTTTTGCAGCTCTGTGGCTTACAAACTCTTTTGGGTTTTTTTTGCACAGTAAGGGTGAATAATAATCTTGACTGGCTTATTAGTAACCCTGTTTAGACACCTGTACAAATCCTATTGTTTGGAAGAGCGATTTGGCTTATGTGTATTAATAAGGCTGAAAATACATTTCTTAGCTATTATACATAGAGTTTTGGTCTCCCTGTCCTTTTCTCATTAAAATTATAAGAAGCATGTCTGCAGATAAATTAAGTGAGCATAAGAACCATGAAAGCCTTGCTGGTATTTTTAGGATTTTTAACTGAACTTTCTTATGGCATTCTCAACTCAAATGAATAGAAATCTGTGAGAACTATTAGAAATAAACTATATTTTGACATTACTAATCACTACTTTTCAGGTGCCTAACACAGCAGTCTAAAAATACTTCATAGTGAAAGTGCAAGGATGAAACTTCTTGAAAATAATGTGTCTGAGTCACTGGGCCTGCCAACCTTCACTCTTTTGTTTTTAAAAGCTGATGCATTCTCCAACTTAATACCTAAGTGAATACGACATTACAAAATTATGTTAAATGTTTGAAACCAACAGCAATATTATTTGTTTGGAATATTGTTGATATATTGTTGATATATTGATATATAATATGCAATTGATTCCATTAGCAGAATTTTGCCCAGTTCCTGGTTGGCAAAATGGCATTTAGTGACGGCATAAGTGTACAGTTGGGAATCTTATTTGCAGACTGGAAATGGACCTCCTTGGGTAGTGGATGTATATCAGCTCATTGAAAAAATTCTGATTAACTTAGATAACTGCTTTCTGTTGGGAAATACTTCATAGTACCCCTCAAGACTGGAATGGTAGCAAATCTGAATTGGTTAAATTTCCTGCAGAACACACAGACCACGTATCTACCAGCTCCCTGGACTTTCTTGAGCAGTTGATTATATAGTTCACTTCATGCTCACTTCAGTCTTTTCTGTTTGCAAAAAGCCAAAAAACTTTATTTCTTTTATTCATGATTCAAAATGTCATGTCAAAAATAATTGTAAATAAAAAAAATTGCAGTATATGTCTGCAGCCCTATTATTCATGATTTTGAGATTTACATTTCAGAATACCATTAATTTCTGATGGACTGTAGGGTATTATTCAGTATGTCCTGATTATATGTAAATAATTCTAAGAATGTTGGGGTTTTCATGGAAACAGATTTTTTGAAGTTTACAGTTCATTTTCTTTTAATATCTATTAATCATGTAACATTAATTTTCGTATAAATCCTCTTGCCAAATACGTTTTCTGATAATCATTACTCAGTCTTTATTTCCCAGCTACCTCCAAAAGAAAACACAGATGTTGTCTGTGTATTAAGAGAATACAGAATACAGTAATTTGCTAAACTTTTAGAAGGGTGTGCAGTGTGGTGTTCAAGAATCCATTTATTTTACTTATAATCTTCTGTGTATGCTCAGAGGAGCCTCAGCTAGCTTTATCTAAATTTATTGTACCTTATACATTCTCAGTATGCTTATCCTCACAAGTTTTCCAAGTTGTCAGTTCTAAAGTTTTAATGTGCTGGGATAATGTGGAGGTACAGAATAATTAGCCTGGGGTCATTCCAAAATGATACCCACTTCAGTCTTCCACCTCTCAGCTGCCATCCCTGCCACTGCAACTGCTCTTGAGATTAACACAGCAGGAGCTTGCTTGGAGGAAAGCAAGTATCTTGGTAGTAAGACTTGCCTGTGCATGAGAATGTTGGAGCTCAAAGACAGGGTGGTTTCCAGTACACTGCCCTATGTCTATAATAACAAAACCAAGGGATAGGTGATGAGCTTTAGGTGATAGAATAAGCTTTTGCTAATAATTTGAATGAGACTTTTTTAAACAGATCTTTGTGTTGGCCTTCAAAGTTCACTTCATTGGCAACACAAATACTGAGTTGGGTCAAAAATTCAATGCAAATGCAAAAAACCATGGGAATGATGTACTAATAAAGGAAAAGAAAGTAGAAACAATCTGGGGTTGGAAAAATCACTTTAAAGAAGCCATAAATATCTGCAATTTATTTGTGGCTTGTTGGAAACTTTTCTTCTGTTTGTCTGTCTCATCTTTAAAAGCACCAGACACATTATATCATTGCACTGAGGTAATATGAGATAATCATGATTTTCCTACTAGTGATTTAATGAAACTTTCGCTGGCAAAATGTCAAATCTCCATTTAACATGAACTACTGAAATATGTAAAGCTTAGAAATTTAAAACTACACAGAATTCTTATTAGGAGAATATTGATTTAATCTAATTCAGTTTAATTCCTTTGTAATATTTTATAACGTTAAAGTGATGAGTTTTGCTCAAAGTATTGCTCAGCAGTAAAAATATAAATTTGTTTAAGGTAGACCTACTAATGTCACTCACTATTCATGACCTTAAGCTTCTGTTTCACTGTGCTTTGTTTATGGAGCTTTTATTTTTTCTTTTAATGCTATAGATTTTTAGAGAGTAAGAGTATATTATGAGAGACTTTATTTTTATCAAGGCAATAAAAGAAAATTATGTGGTCAAAGATGTTTAATGCCATTATAGTCAGGAAACTAATAGTGAGAGAAATGATGTGATGGGATGACTAAATTGTTCTAAATAAAATTATGCCCAACTTCTCTACAGACAGTATGGAAACATACAGCATTTGGGGGCTTGAATTTGGACTTATGCAAGTGTGATCTGTTTCGATGTCCTCAGCTGATTTTTTCTGAGTTTTAGTGAGATCATGATCAGGTCTCAGATCTTTCTTTTGGCTTACAAATGGGAAGGGTGTTAGCTTACAAAGGCCAGTAATTAATACATGAATAAATAAATGCTGACAAATATGCATAATTCTTTCAACAGCTGATTGGAAAGGCAGGGAGGGGGGAGTCAGATACCTGTTTTGTTTGCACATCTTAAGCTTTGTTCTGTTTGCTTTGTTAATGATGGAAATGCCCATTGAGATGGGCAGACGAGGTACTTCAGGGTAGGCAAAAGTAGCCTCACAGAGCAATGAGAAATGCTATTTCTTTGAGCATCTGTTCTGTTTACTGATGAAACTTGCGTCATTCAGATTTAAAGATATTAAAATTTTTGAATTTTCTACTTTAGAAAATGAAAAAATTGGATTAGTTTAAGAGGTTTGATGGGAAACTGGAAATCACCACACAACTGGAGTAATCCAATAGTTTTAGAGCTTGGAAATATCTTAAACCTTAATTTTTTTGCATATGAGTGTGTTTTGGTATATTAGGTATATTATGCATAGATGAGAGTTGTCATTCAGTGCCCACTTATGGAAACTTGCATCCAGCTCTATTAGATGGCTTTGGAAAATATTGAGTATCAAATGAGAAAATGTGGCTTTACAGAAGCAATAAGTACTTTATTGAAGTCCCTTCTGTTTCTATTTGTACAGAGCCCCAAAGCTGGCTGAGCCCCAAGTACTACTGAGTATGCCAGCTAAGTATCAAACCTGTTTATCTCAGTTCCCTGCTTTGGTTCCTCTGTGCAAATGATCAAACTCTCCTTTTCATCCCCTGCAGGAACTGCAGAAGGAACAGCCATCCTCTCCCAAACATGGTACCTAAATAAGCTCAGCAACCTGCTGAGCTAGATTGGCAAATGTGCTTAAGCAAATTCTGTGGCGGTTTTTGGCTTTGTGGAGAGGTATCTTTAACAGATGTGTCAGGGTCTCAGCAGCTCAGAACTGCCATTTGCAGTTTAACACAGTGCATTTTCAGCTAAGATTTTCTTGAGAGAGAACTTTGTTTTGTAGTAGGTACCTTTGGATCATTGGGAAGGAAGTGGCAATTTTCTGCTTCTTCTTCTTTTAGGAAAAAACACTATAATTCAACTTTTATGTAGATGCATTTCCTTCTCTGGAGAAGACCTGAGGGCAGAGAATTACCTGCAGAAATCACTTTGAGGTCAAAGCCCTGGAACTACGGTTACCTTTTACATATTAAGTGAAAATATATAACGTCCCACTGGGCATCCAGATAGCCTGAGGAGGTATAGATAAATTAATTGCTCGATAACGACGTACACAGAGCTTCGTTTCTTGCATTTATGCCTGTAGTAGTCATATGCATTTACGTTTGCAACTTGGGAAAACTGGGAAGAAACAGAGTTTGATTTTTTTAGTTCCTGCCAGACGGCCATGCTAGTGATAGCTTTTTCATGTTACGTTGGCCAGCAGCTACCCTTGCAACACATCTCTGCATCAGATCTTGTTCTTTTAGTTAGGTATAGATAGAGGAAGTAATGTGTGATAGTTCCTCTAGAGCTACTTCTCCTTATAGGCTAATATGTGCTAAACCAGAGGAATAGCTTGGTGGGTAGTTTGGGGTTAGAGACTATAAGGAATATGTAAAAATACCTGTACATCACATCTTCCACATCTCTGCCCAGCTGAAGCTGTATTGGTCCATTCACTCCGCCAGTAGTAGAAGGATCACATCATTTATACATAGAGCCTTGTCAGCATGTATGCAAGTTAGTAGATAAAAATGCATTAAAAATCGGCTCACCCTGAACAGTATTACAGTCTTTTACTTACAGTTGCACCTATAAATGTATTCTAACTAAAACTGTAAAGACTCTTTATAAAAAGATCCCCCAAGCCAAACTTTTTGCATCAAGGTAAACCTTAAACATCAAAACAATTGAAATGTTATCTGCAAGTAGAACGTACTGCAGCCAATAAAAATTTCTATATATAGCACTCACTTGGAAGTGGTGAGCTCTCTCTAATAAATTAAGGATCCTGCGGTTAATATATTACATTTTCTTCTTCACAGATTAAAAATATGGGTAGCCCAGAGATTTCAATTAGGTTTGTACCTGCTTCTTGCAAGGCTAAATTTGGCTGGAGTCTGCCTTGCCATTTATTTTTCTTTGATCTTACAGTAAACAACTATGTTCAAAGATTGAAAAAGTAATTTTACTTCATTTTATCTTTGCTACAGGGAAGGAGTGAGGAAGTTGACAGAAATCATAGAGCTATTCCAGCTTTGAGATTTCTGGACTGTGTTCTGAATACTGTAAAGTAGGGGAGACCAGAAAGCAAGTGGTGCAGTGCCTTAGAGAAAACCAAACCAAACCTCTCTCTTACTTGGCTTTTGTTCATTTTAGGGGATTGTCTTGAGATGCTGAGTCACTCTTCAGTGCTGTGCTGCGCTGCATGGGGTGCTGCCTAGCATGCCCAATGTAAACATTTTGCTGTGTGTTCAGCTGCAGAGTCTTTATTTGGGAGACCCTTGAAGGGGATCTTCCTTATTCCTGGTGATTATCTTTTGAGAAGCACACGGCTTTTTTCTTCGCTGCCGGAGATATTTTTAAGCCAGTTCCATTGCAGAGGATATCTTTCTTTCCTTAAATCCGTTATGCAGAAGCTTTTGTATGCTTGAGAAAGAAGTTTGATATAAAAAATGTTTAGTCTTCCTGAACAATTATCGTAGCAGTTCATAGCCTATCAAGGGATGGCTGCACAGAAGATACTCTTTTCCTTCACCATTTGGGGAAGAGGCATTGCGCTCCTATTACACTGTAAGGTAATTGAGGTAGTTTGTTTTCCTCTGCACAGGAAAGCAAAACACAGTGACTGGAAGATGAGAGGAAATGTCATAATACATATTTGTGTATGAAATAATAGTATCTCCTCTCCCAGCTTAATTTCAAACACAACCACCTGCTGATAGCTCAGATTGTGTCCTAAATCACTTTGCTTTCTGGAACATAAAAATGCCACGAATTAGTATATTCATTCTTGAATGTTCTTAAAAAGTTTTGTTAGTGAGAACAGTGAGTTTCTCAGGATTTGAAAAATATTTTCTTATAATGGTGGTAAGATCTAAGGATATCTAACCTAAGCCAGTTGACTTTCAAGACTAGAGGATGGTTGATACCAGCCTATGATTAACACTGTGCTGTTGATTTTTTTAATATTGAAATGTGTTAGAGAGATTGGTTTTTAAGATATTTCATCACCATCTGAGAACCCTGCACAGCTGAAAGCCTGGGATTGTGTGCCTTTTTTAAAAAAAAGTAAATTAAAGAATAAAAATATAGCTCTATCTGCTATACATAGTTGACAATGATAGATGATAGTGTGGCACACAGGAAGAATATCTTATTGGGAGCTTTTATGAGTCACTCTGACTGCATCTCTGGTGAGTGACTTTCTCTATGTAGATTCCCCAAGAGAGGATAGGGTTTGGGGTATTATCAGCATTCACCTTTTGTTGAACAGTTTGCAGCTAGTAATGTAGCAAGTAAACTAAATGGGCTATGTTAGATCTGGGGATTACCATTTGGGTTTGTTTCATGTTACATTAAGCACTACATAAAAGTGCAGCAGCACTGCTCAATGAGGTGTATGACATATATCATATTCACATACGTTATGTGATATGTGAAATTTTCTGTCCTGGGTGGTGGAGAGGAAAGGTGATCTTTCCAAAAAATAAATTCCTCACTTTCACGTTCACCCACTAAAAATGGAAACTTAGAAATCAATGTATGTCTACTGGTAGTACTGCATGTAATACTGGTGTTTAGAGTTTAGGAGGAAAAGTAACAACTTCTATACCTGGCACAAAGTTTCTTTGCAGGGAACCAAAACGACTCTTATTTGGGAAACCTGATGCAAATGTTAGAGGACTGAGATTGCAATAGGCAAATCTTACATGGCATGTGCTGTGAAATACATCCAACACCAAGCCCCCATCAGCTAATATATTTCATTTTCTCTCTCTCTCCTAGATAAGATAAAATTTTCTGTGGCTCACATCTCCTGGGTTTCCCCCCCCCCCCCTTGTCTGAAGATGAGAATATGTGCTGAGAAATTGTTTGGGGGTCATAAGAGACAGTTTACATTGGCTGTGATGGTGGAGGTGGAGCAGTGTAAGCCTTCTTTCCTTACTTCCTGAGAGTATTAGCTGCTGTTGTGTCAATTGCCCTGTGTTGCCTTGATTGCATCTAGGAGAGCATGATTGGGGGGGGGGGGGGGAGGGGGGGGAGTACCATTAGGGCTGTGGTCTTTTCTTGTGGGGGTTTTTTAAGGGCGGGTTTCCCAAAAAAAGAAACAAGGCTACAG
>WYDI02036266.1:0-19503 GCA_009867235.2 Psittacus erithacus | reverse complement strand
TGGGCACCCTGTGCCAGCGCCTCAGCACCCTCCCAGGGAAGAGCTTCTGCCTAAGAGCTCATCTCAGTCTCCCCTCAGGCAGGTTAAAGCCATTCCCCATGGCCTGTCGCTGCAGTCCCTGATGAAGAGCCCCTCTCCAGCATCCCTGTAGCCCTCTTCAGACACTGGAAGCTCCTCTGAGGTTTCCACGCAGCTTCTCTTCCCCAGGCTGAACAGACCCAGTGTTCCCAGCCTGGCTCCATATGGAAGGTGCTCCAGTCCCTGAGTATCCTCATTCTTATCATGTTGGTTTATTATCACAGCACAACAGCCTGTCTGAACTACTGTAACTGCTGGTATCTGCTGTAACAAACTGGTCTCTGCAGAGACCTCCTGATGCCAGTTGCATGATATCCCCAACACAGGTGGAGTTTATTCTCTACTGTTCATGCTATTCTGAGGTTAGAAAAGACTTCAGAACCAAGCTACACTTCATGCTCAGACATTAACAGCTCCCTGGGTTTATAGTGTCCCTGAAAATTAATTTGCATGCTTAAATACCATCCTGTGAGCACAATAGCACCACAGGGACTACTGCCATTGACGTTTTAAATGTGCACCAAGTGTGAAAGATGAACAAGTTGAAATGGCTGGAGTTGAAAAGCCTATTTAAACATTAATTATTCAACAGAACTGTGTGAGAAGCCCAAGAGCCCTTGAAAATATTCCTATTTCACCCCTCCCCATCAGACTGTCTGAACAAATAAACAGAACACAAAAGAAATCATTTCAGAGAAGGGGCTTATCTCAGTATTTACAAACACTCTTATTAACTCAGCTTGAAGATCAGGAGAAAACGCTCAGCAGCCACAGAACATCCTTTATAGTGCTCAGAGCAAGGGAGCTGCAAGCTCCTGTCTGCTGCTCAGTCGCCTTTTAATTCCTTTCTGCCACTCTCCATTTTCTCTCCAGGTAAGAACAAAAAGCCAATTGTCTGTTGGTACTTCTGAGGCAACTGCCAGAACACTTGTACACAGTGAACACCCCAAAGTAGCATTGTGATACAGCAGAAAGGGCTGAGAGGAAACCTATTGCTTTGTCATCATTTGCACGGAATTCCAGATGCCTCAGACAGCACACAAAGCACCACAAGGCAGAGCCAGGGACCTGAGCAGCACTTCGAGCTGTGTTTAAACCACGTACATGTCCTCACGGTTAAAGGAGATAGGCACTGTAGTGTGGTTTCTTCAGACGAAAGCAAGTTTATGGTCGTAACATACATCAGCTGACTGTCTCCAATGAGATTTCCATGGAAACAGCATCCCTAAGGATGCTGCCGTGTTGACAGGGTGCTTTTGGAACGCTGACAGTGAGCAGCACAGTGAACAGGCAGACAAATTTCAGCTGGGTTCACCTTTACCTATCAGAAGGGTGATCCATCTTTCTCAGGGAAGGCACATCTTTCTAGCAGGACACATGTGATACACTGATAAACATCACGACTGGAGTAATTGTAACCCTCTGCTTCTCAAAACTCTTCCTGTAAGTTCTAATAACTGTTCTTTCCCTGAAAAAGGAGGAATCTCTATATCACTAATTGGCTCTCACAGGTCCCTGTACACTACAAAAAGACTACCATGCGGGAAGGGATCAGGCATGCAGGAATACGGGAGTGTACAAGGCAGCTCACGAGGTGAAAGACAAAGTGTATTCAAATCAGTAAGTAACAAAATACAAAAGGTAACTACAAAAAGGAATAAAGAACTGCATAACCTGCTCTAGTGGAAGGTGTCCCAGCCCGCGGCAGGGCATCAGAGCTGCATGAGCTTTAAGGTCCATCCCAACCCAAACCACTCTGGGATTCTATGAGATTTCCACTCTGGAATGTTATTCTGACACCTGTATGAGTCAACGAAAGGTCTTTTGGACCCATTCCTCCCCTGCAAAGAAAGTACACAGGGACCCCTTCACATTTGCTCAGGTGAAGGGAACTGTTCGGTCAAGAAGCCTTGTGGTAGGCTGCTGAAAGAAATAATTGCACAGGTACAAATAAAGCTGATTCACACCTATGGGAATGCAAGTATTCTAAAAGCAAGAAACCTTTTTGTGCAGCCCACCAACAGGTTGGTGCCAGAGGAAATGCAAAGCAGACAGCACCATGCAGCCTGTGCTACAGCATTTTATATGAACGGATATTCCATATTATATGGATGTGTTTTGGGGAAAAACAACAACTACTAACATTTCTATGCAATGGATAACTTATAGGTAACCTAAAATGGTATCTGACTTGCTCATTTCCTGTTATGTCTGAGGCCTTAAGGACTTCAGAGCAACCCAGGCTCATGCCATCAGGGCAATGTACTCCAAAAAAGCTCCACCTTTAAACCCCTCAGACACACAGGTAAAGCTGTGATACATACAGATGTCTCTATCATTACTAATGCAGGAAGTGAATTGCAGTGGCCTGGCCATTTTGGGTAAGAGTGAAGAAACTGAACAGACAGAGATTGCGATGGACAAAATTCCTCCTTGTCCAATCCAGTCCACCCCAGTTCACTTTGACACTTCCCAAACCCCACCCAGCCAGGAAAAGCACTCTGCTCAGAGCCTCTGGAGCTGAACAAGTCCTTTTGCACAAGTGAGAATCAGCCATTTAGCAGCAGAATCTGCTGATGCTTCCATTTTGCACAATTAAAGAGACAATGTCAGTGGAACAGAACATCAAGTGAGGAGGATGACCTGCAGCTGCTGCCTGCCTGGCAGCAATGTCTGTTCAAAACAAGAGATGCTGCCAGGGAGAGAGACATCGCTTTGCTACAGGCCGTGCTCTCGCTGGGGACATGCGCGTCACTTCAGGGCGCTGCAGTGGGTGACGGGTGCATGGCCACCAAGGAGAGGACCTATAAAATGAACACTATGCATGCAGTCAGAGCAAATCCTTCACTCCACATTTCCAGATTGGATTTTAGCATTACCCTAATCCCATCTCTGCTCTTTTAGCAACAGTGAGACGTCACGTTTGTTATTTCTCCAAATGCAAGTATTCCAACAAATCTGCGTGCATTTCCAAGCAACTCGGCCAGGTTCTGCAGGTTTAAGATAACAGTGGCAGTGTTACCTCAGGCTGAGGAAAACAAACAAGGAGTCGAATCCCTGCTCCAGGATGCTGAAGAGCTAAGATGAGGTTTTCCCCCATCCCCTTTCCTCCCAGTGACAATCTGATGCGTTGTCACTGGCAGCTAAACTCTGCTGCCCCGCAGGGCACATACCTCACTGTAATTCCAAATTTAGCTTTGATAAGATTTACATTAAACATGAACGAACCCATTAAAAAACTCCAGACATGCCAGGAAGGATCAAACCAACCCCCAGGGACACAGAAACCGCGTCATGAGCTGCTGCGAAATGCCACACCCCTTATGGGGCCAGGATCTTGCAGCACCCAGCAAATAAAAGCCAACAGAAGAATGAGCAGAAGATGGAGCAATAAATAGTTTGGGTTTTAGCTCTTATTGTATGCACTGAAATGAAAAGCTAATATGATGCACTGGTGTTGCAGTTAATTGCACTGTAACCATCCTAAAGACATTAAGTATATTAAAAAAACCCAAGGTCTTTTTTTGTTTTATGGGTATGAAAATGGAGCTAAGAACCAGATGCACTCCCATGACTAAGAGAGCCCAAGGATGAGGTTCCCCACTCCTTGTACTTACATTATAGAGGGGGATGGTCTTCATCACTTTGTACTGCTTCATAGGGTCCATCTTATACAGGTGTCGGTCTGTAATGAAGATTGCTCTGTCCTCCACCTTATTAAAGCGATTGACCTGCAAAGCAGCACATCTTCAGTCCCACTGATTGCTGCAGCAACATGCAGAGTAGAGTTCTACAGCAATAAATAAACCAAACTCACACAGCAAACGCCCAAAACTCCCAGAGCTCTTCAATGGGTTTTCTTCACTGGTCTCCAACCAGTGAAAAGGGAAGAGGGACCCCATAATCCCATTTTACAGCCAGAGAAATACAGTCTTGGAGAAGCAGCATTCCCAGAGTAACCCAGCAGAGCTGCTGGCAAGCTGGGAAGATCCATGTCTTCTATCAACTGAAGGACAGATATTTTCCCTCGCAGTGTTTAAACTGCATCTCTGTTCACCAGCAGACACCAAGCCCAGGCAGATGGCTGTTGCTCCTACATTGTGCATGTACCTTCATAACCCCAAAAGCACGACGCTAATAAACCACTATTCCCACCTTATGGAATTAGTGTGGTTGATTACAAAAACAGAACTGGGAGGTGCATGTTATGGCAGGAAACATATGGCAGTTTCATATGGGGTCATGCCTTTGCTTATACCTCTTTTCTAACCACTGATCATTTCAATTCCCTCCATCCCATCTCAACTCATCCCAAATACTCTCGCAGGCTGCTGGTACTGCTTGGCTCCAGCAAGTGGGATTCTCACAGAGGAGCACACATCTCACTAACATCCCAATTCATTTGTCTAGGAAATACTACACCAAAGGAGAACCTTTGATGCCATGTAGACTTTGAGCTGCCCCAAGAGGCCAGGTACCCAACAGGCACAAGGCAAGATGCAAAGCTTTAACTAAAGTTAAGTGAGAAAGTAGGACATGAAGTAGAAATTGTTTTCCACTTCAGGCAAAACTGGAGTCATCAGTTTATCACATTCACAGAGAGAGCTATTAATCAACTGAGAAAGGTAGACAAGGGTGAGACGCGATGAGGGGAGGAACATAAATAGGATTTTCCTAGGTGAAGGCAGGAGACAGCCGGGAAACTTGAACATTCTCAGGCAATAGGCAGCAGAGTGACAAAGTTCAGAACTGATAAGGGCAAAAAATGCAAAGTGGAGAGTTCTATGACAGCTTTAAATCAGCAGCCCCAGCTCAGGAAAGCCAACTGCAGATGATTTTAGACAGCTCTGGATAGATCTTGGCACAAACATGTGAGGCAGCTGAAAACAAGCACAGCATCAGCATGGGGGATAATGTCCTGGGTGAGATGGTCTCACTGGGAATAGTGTGTGAAGCACCAGGATGGTGAACGTGGAGGAGACTAATGATTCAGAGAAGGTGAAGAACATGACTGAGGGCCTGGAAGGGCTCACAGGAAGAGATGCTGAGTAACTGGAGTTATTTTAGGAAGCTGATGAATGGGAGAAGAAAAAAAGGGCTATGGAACACTGAATGGCCCAGAGGAAGAAGGTGAGGAGTGTCTGGTGCCACACACTGAGCTGTCTGAGCAGAGCAGCACAGACTCCTCACACTGTAATTGGGGTGAGCAGCTTCCAGCACACTATGTTCCGTGTCTTGGGAGTTTAAGCAAAGGCTCCTCCAGTGTGCGAGGCTGTGACCTCAGAGCTGATGCTGTGACCCCAGAGCTGGTGCTGTGACCTCAGAGCTGATGCTGTGATCTCAGAGCTGATGCTGTGAACTCAGAGCTGATGCTGTGACCCCAGAGCTGGTGCTTTGATCTCAGAGCTGATGCTGTGACCTCAGAGCTGATGCTGTGACCTCAGAGCTGATGCTGTGATCTCAGAGCTGATGCTGTGACCTCAGAGCTGATGCTGTGACCCCAGAGCTGGTGCTATGACCTCAGAGCTGATGCTGTGATCTCAGAGCTGATGCTGTGAACTCAGAGCTGATGCTGTGACCCCAGAGCTGGTGCTTTGATCTCAGAGCTGATGCTGTGACCTCAGAGCTGATGCTGTGACCTCAGAGCTGATGCTGTGATCTCAGAGCTGATGCTGTGACCTCAGAGCTGATGCTGTGACCCCAGAGCTGATGCTGTGACCTCAGAGCTGATGCTGTGACCCCAGACCTGGTGCTGTGACCTCAGAGCTGGCGCTGTGACCCCAGACCTGGTGCTGTGACCTCAGAGCTGATGCTGTGACCCCAGAGCTGATGCTGTGACCCCAGACCTGGTGCTGTGACCTCAGAGCTGGTGCTGTGACCTCAGAGCTGGTGCTGTGACCTCAGAGCTGATGCTGTGACCTCAGAGCTGATGCTGTGACCTCAGAGCTGGTGCTCTCCCACCATGCTTCCCACACATGGCTTTGATTTATCTTGAATATTTAAAGAGCCTGACAACACAACCTGTTCACTGCCGTGATCCCGCTTGTTGCTCCTATCTCCATCACAACATCCTGCCTGTTGTCCATGTGCAGCACAGAGCTCCCGGTGACAGACAGTGCAATCAGAGCCCCCCAGCACAGGAGGACCCATCCTGGGGCCAAGAAGCACACACAGCCTTCATAAGACAATGTAATGTTGTAGTAGTTCTATAAGCTTGCTTTAAATTCCACTTCTTGTGGTTACCCATCGTTTTCAGCGGTCACACTCAGCAACAAATTCAGCTGAAAAGCTACAGAGAGGTACCAAAGGGGAAGGCCAGCAGCTTACCTCACCTGAGAAGCAAATTCTCACTGCTCTACAGCTCATGTCCTTTCCAGCTCTTTCTAAGCC
Organism: Psittacus erithacus; assembly: GCA_009867235.2. Taxonomy (NCBI): domain Eukaryota; kingdom Metazoa; phylum Chordata; class Aves; order Psittaciformes; family Psittacidae; genus Psittacus; species Psittacus erithacus. Next base: position 13,035 of record WYDI02036266.1, on the reverse strand, counting down.
ACTGCTTCTGGTGCCTCACGCACCTATGGTGTATTTATGCATGCTGTGGGTTTAGAAGGGAACTGTCACGTTGGGAAGCAGCACAGAAGAGATTCGGACAAATGGCAGCACCACTGCAAATGCCACTCCTCTTGATTTTGTAGGAGTGGAGACAGGCCTTATGTTCTCAGATTCATCTTCCACCCTTGTGGAGAGCAGCCCTTCCTGGCATTGTGTGCTCTGCACCTTCTGGGCATTTTTTATTTATATCTTTGTTGATCCAAATGGGAATGTGCCTTATTTTAGCTTCTTGACTAGCTGATGGGGGAAAATGAAGCAGAAAAACCTTCAAATGAGCTTTTCAGGTCCCTGCCTGGGGCCTCGAGACACTGCAGGGCACTGGCATTGGAAGGGACGGTAATCTCAAGGGAGCTGGGTGCCACAAATGACAAGGGAGAAAGTAGGAAGCAAAGATCCCTTCCCTCCAAAAGAGAAACTGTTGTTTCCTTGGCTATCCAACAAAATCTGGTGCTACATGTGAAATACACGTTTGGTTTCCCAAGGCAAAACCCAGGAAGATTTCCTCTGAAAACAATGAGGAGCACCACAATGTTCAGGAAAGATGGATTCTTCCACAGGCAGAGATGACCTGCTTCTACTATTCTTACCAGGAGAAAGCAAGCACACACACCTCCCATCAGTGAGACTTGCAAGTCTCTTCACAGCCCTTCTACAAGAGCTATATAAGCTTCAGTCCAAACACATTCACCCGTTATTATTCAGCTCAAGCTGTTGAAATGAAGACCCTGTGCTCTTGAGCTAAAGAAAGTCTCACCAGCAGTTCCCAGTACTTCAAGAGCAGTTCCTTGGCTGGCAGGAGGTGGTGTCACCTCCTTGACTTAGAACAACGTCAATCATCAGCTACAAAAAGCCTGTCTCGAAGAATTTAATGGTTAACAAATGTCTCAGAGGTCATAAGGTATGTTCTAGACATAAACAGGTTTAAACACATGAACTCCAGGCTCAGCTTGCGTCTATTCCAACTGCCCAACGCTTATCCTTTAATGTCTTTTCAAAGGAAGAGGTGTATAAGACTGCAATTAACTGAAAGATGGAAGATGGAGACTCCCTTTGCACAGAATCCCATAGAAAAGACAAGGGGTGATGGGCACAAGTTACTCCTGGGGAGATTCCAACTGGAAACAAGAGGAAAATTGCTCACAATGAGAAAGATCAGCCATTGGACTAACCTCTCCAGCAAAGTGGTGGACTTCCCAGTGCTGGACTCTGTTATGATTCGGCTGGACAGGGCGCTGGGCCATCTACTCTAGGTCATGCTTTGCCTAGGAATGTTAGACCAGATGATCCCTGAGGTCCCTCCCAAACTCCCAAAAAGGGAAGAATTTAGCAATTGGAAGAAACTCCCCCTGTAGCACGGCACCAAAGGCTGACCCTCAGACTGCTGTTCCTTTTGGGGTAAAAGGCAGAATGCTCCAGCTTGTATTTCTGACTAGAGAAACACCTTTGCTCCAAAAAGACAGCTCAAGATAGAAACTGATTTATGTGAAGAGTAAAAGAAGGTTAATGCTGTCCTCAGGGTAAAGACTGTGCTCTTGTAGTCAGAGCGCAGAGTCACTCACAGGCTTTGCAACAGTTTTCAGTGACTTAGTCTGCAAATCCTATGTTCAAATTTAAGGCATAATAGAATACCTAAAGCATTGGTTGGAAAGTGAAATGCTAAATCCTGAAATGCCAAATCTTTGTCTTGTTAGCTTTCAAAGTTCAGGATTGTTTGTGTTCTACCCTTTGTTCACTTCAGGCTTGCCTGGGTATTTCTTGTCCGTACAAGAAGGAAGACAAATGGTTCACTCAAATAGATATTATATCCAAGCATGGATTTGAAAGAGATCATTTGCTTTTGAGTTTAAACATGTAGATGGACTGAAATTGCCAGGCTTACACACATCATTAAGGATCCTACAAAGCTGCAGAGTTGTCCTCAACAGCAACGCTGAAACGATTCTATCTTTTTGCTGGTGGAGAGGTGCTCCTACTGACTCTTTAAGGCCATCGTTTTCCTAAAGGGGATGTTGTATTTTCCCTAAATTTAGTTGTATTTTTCCGTCCAGAAAACACAGATCATTAAGACCAAAGACCAAGAAAAGTATTAATGACTTCAAAGACTTGGGCACAACCGGACTGCGGATGAGCAGCAGTTCTCAAGGCCAGGTTGGATGGGGCCTGGAGCAACCTGCTCTAGTGGAAGGTGTCCCTTCCCATGGCAGGGGTTTGGAGCTGGATGAGCTTTAAGGTCCCTTCAACCTAAACCAGCCTGGGATTCTGATACTCCCATGCCAACTGACCCATCATCCACCTTTGCTGATGATCTCAAAGGTATCCCTAACTAAGCAGGCAATGGGAGGATTAAGCCTGACCTCTGATAGAAGAAAGTGACCAACAATTAAACCTTTAAAAAGATCAAAAAAGAGACTATAAACCCCACCAGACTGCAAGCCTGGAACCTCACAGTCTCTGCAGCATTTTCTGCTTTCAGCTGAGCTATACTTTTTAAGCACAATGGGAAGCTGAAGCTTTCTTCCCCTCTGAATGCACTGAAAGTACCACGCAGGCTCAGGAAGAAATCTCATTTATGGTAGGTAACATCTATTCCATCTCCAAACTGCTTTTATTATGGAAGTGCTGGGACACCAATGCAACAAGTCCCAGCAGAGAATGGATTTTTCCAGCAAAGTAACACAGTACCAGGAAGGACAGAACAAGGCCTGTTTGTGTACTCAAGGATCTTCATATACCACAAACAATAAAACCCCACTCAGACACTTGCCTAAAGGCAGGAGCTCTGTGCTTGCAGTTACTGACCAGGGCAACGTATGGATCTGTACTTCTGAAACCTGCCTTCCCCTATGCTTGCACAGGAGATGGTCCTTCAGGGCTGATTCAGAACCAAGCGAGAGAAACAGAAAGACTTAAAAGCTTCAAACTTGCGTAACAACAATCAAAATGAAACTCTCACACCAGGTACATGTATATCATACACACAGAGCCTGGGAAATTCCCTTCCCTGGCATCCCAAACCCATGCAAATCAACAACTCCTATGATGGCATCTTTAGGAAGTGATTACTGTATTTTTCCAATTACTCCAGTTTATCTAGAGACAGCAACAACCCGGACCCAGTTCATTCAATGCATTAGAAGAGGAATTATTTTGTTTTCAGCCTGAAGTGAAAAAAGGTGAAAATTTCTCCTGTATCTCCTTGTCCCTAATGGAACAGCAAGAGATGTCTAATTTTATATGCACAAGTGCATTTACTCATGCCTCTGACCTGGAGAGGCTACAGAAGCAAACCGAAGCAAGCACCCTTTGTGAAACAGGTTCCAGGGTACACATCCATCATAAAATCACTGACACTGCTCCCTGAATCTGCTTTGAACTGCTGCCTGTTAAAGCATCTCCAGGATTCCCCCCTCAACCTGGGCTTCCCCAGGCAGCCCAAGTGCCTGCAGACCACACACATGCCCGTTACCTTGCGGACGTGACAGGAGAAGAGAACGTTCATGTACTTGTCCTTCCGTTTCAGCTCGTTGGCAACAGGGATGAAAGAGCCCGTGGTCTGAGGGTTGTCTGCTTTCTGGAAGAGCAAAGACAGGCACGTAACTCTTCTTGCTCATCACAAGTGTTACATCCCTGCTGGCCAGACGACTGCAGCTGCACTAGCTTGTCCAAAGGCTTCCTCCAGCTTCTGCCTCATCTAAGAGCTGCAGAGCATCTATTTGCTTTCTGAAAGAAAACCCTGAACAAAACAAACTGCTTAGAGGAAGGATGGAGTAAAAGGAAGCAATGCAACTTGCCTAGAGAGAACTTCTTTGTTCCTTTTCATTTTATGTTATTTCTTAACGTCCCATTATATCTTATCCCTTATTATATCTTAGCGTTACATTGATTTCTTCCCTAGCTTTAGCCACTGAAGGGCCAGCTGACGGCATTACTCATTAGCTTTTCATGCTGCTTGCAGTGCTCAAGCTAGGCTCAGCATTCAGGAAACCCACTCCTAGTGCAGTAGAAGTCAAAGATTCTGAAACTACATAAACCCATTTAAAGAGGAAATTCCAAAGTACTTCTCCCCCTTCAAGAAGCCAGTGGTCATTTTTCCAAGTGGCAGCCATGCAGTAGCAGTGGCAAGAACAGAAGCCCAGAATCCCAGACTGGTTTGGGTTGGAAGTGACCTTAAAGCTCATCCAGTTCCAACACCCTGCCATGAGCAGGGACACCTTCCACTGGAGCAGGTTGTTCATTTCCACCCTTTTAGCATCCTAAGCCCCAGCCACTGTGTTGATCACTTCCCTTGGACTCACCAGGGCGATGTAATTCCCCTCCCATGCTCTTTGTAAGCCAATATCAGCTCTGTGACCCTTCAGCACTTCCATGGCAGCAACCTTGGCCCTCAGTTGAGGTAGGACTTCTGGTGGGACGCTCCGGATGAGTTCACCTGCTCTCCACCTGTCACAGAACCCCTGAATCAGTTCCACACTGCACCACACACCCTGGGGACCTCTCCCAGATCAGCACAACAAGAACAGCCCCAGCCTACCAATGTCAAGGGGAAATGAAGTCCCTCCATTGCATTCATAAAGCCAAGAATGACAGTTACCATTTTAAAGTCACATAATATTATCTCTGACTCCTAACAGACTTGGCTGGTACACTCCCCATCCCATACTCAGAAGCCAACTACTGGCACATTTGTTTGCAAGAAAGCTCTTGAAAGCCCATTTTTTTGAGCTCATTTACAACATCATTCTCCTTTAATAGCTGAATGGGGCCGTACAATTGAAACCTAACCACCTGTAACAGGGAACAGGGCAGGGCAGCCCATCCGTTACTCCATGCCACACTCCAGCCTTCAGCAGCAACACCAAGTCTCCAGGATTAATGCTATGGCAAGTCTTCTAGCAACTGAAATGTTGTAACTGAGCTTATTCTGGAAGCAGATAGGCTGTGGATGGCTTTTAAGAGACAGCTGGGTTATAAAACCAAGGCTGACTTGATCTAATGCTGGTGATAATTCCCCGTCAAGCAGATGGCTGGGCTGGAGATCTCTAGAGGCACCATCCAGCCAACATTTCTCCTGTTCAGCAACTTCTAGAAGCTGTCATTTTTCAAACTGGAATTGTAACTCCTTTGCCTACAACTTACCAGAGACAAAGTCACCAGCTTTCAGATATTAGATTGTAATAAAGGCATCAAATACTTTTACTTTATAGAATGGAATATGGGTGAACAGGGGAATATTGCTTATTCTACTGCAGAAAAACACTGGCTTACTATAAGAATTCTCCAGGAAGTCAAGATTCCTTTTCTGCTCCCCCTCATTAATCAGCACCAGCTCCTTTCTTTTAAAACCAACCAGAAAGGGGCCAAGGAAGGAAAGACAATGCTCATCCTGACTAAATCTTTGAAACAGAGTAATTACGTGTGTGCTCAAGGGTACCACAAGCCACTGACATCTTCATCTGTGACATCCAATTAATGCTCTTCAGTCATTTTTCCATCTTTCCTGAAACAAGCAGTAGCTGTTCTCTCCTCTAGGTTAGACTGAAAAGACAAGAGGTTCCCTTTGTACCTATGGTAAATGGTCTGAAGTGCCTCTTCAAACCGGTGCAGCACCTTGGGTGGGGTGGGCCATGGCACGTGCTTCCCATAGTCCTTCATCTGCCTCACATTGCGGAAGCGCTGCGCAACCTCCCGGATGTAGGACTTCACTTTGTAGTGGCGGTAATACTTGAGGATGGTGAGGGCAGCCTTTGTCCTCTTGTAGCGAAGGCGAGCCAAAGTGCCCCTCCAAACCTGGGAGCAGAGAGAAACACCTTTAGCAATGAAAGGCAGGGGAGTTTTTCCTTTCTGTACTCCCATTCTGCTGAAATCCATCCATAGATTACTTTTATTGCCAAGGAAGTGACCTCTCTGGGTCACTCAAATGCAGCTGAAACGCCACTGACAAACCCCTGTCGTGTACCCAGAAACCATTTTAACTCTGATTAAAAGAAAAAATTGCTTTGACAATATTTTGGGGAATAGCTATTCTGGCCGTGCACTGAAAAGCAAGTAAGTAGGCAAATGATACTACAGTGCCATCCTCCCAGCTTGCTCTATGCAGAGTTGCTGCGAGTTGCCTTTGTGCCTGGAAACCACCACAGCAGACAGCACCCATGTTACAAGAACCTATAGGGACAGGACAAGAATAATGGCTTTAACCTGCCAGAGGGGAGATTGAGATGAGCTCCAAAACCCCTCTCCAGCTTTCTTGTCGGCCCCTTCAGGTATTGGAAGGTGTGGACTGGTACTAAAATCTCAACACTACATGCGTATAAACTAATATATAACACTTCCTTATTTACTCTTCAAAATCATTGGCTAGTTTGAGAGAGAGCAGCATCCTCTGCCTCCCACACGCTGTTTTTAGTAGTCGCTTTTAGCACGCTCAATTATAACTGTGGTTTAGTTCTAGATCAGCTCTATATCATACAGAGATACAAGAATTTTGCCATACAAAGGGCATCAGAGCTCCTGAGCAGCTCGGGGCTTCCTGAAGCCACAAGCTGAAACCAACTTGCACAGGCCAAAGATTTCAGCCGAAGTGCGTGAGGCTGATTTGAATCTAAGCACTTCCAGGTCTGAGGGCAGATTTAGAAGCTGTATGAATGAGACTGAATCAGCAAGTAGGATTAAAGAACTGAACACCTATAGGGCACCAAAGGAATCTGTGCCCTTTCTAAAAGAAAAGGGAACATGACTTGGATTGCTTGAGACATTTGAGCAGACTCAAGAATCACTGCACCTCAAGGAAAGTGTGGTCAATAAACAAGATAAACTGGGTAAAAACCTACTGCCAGCTTCTCACGTTTTCAGTAAGAATAGAAATGAGGAACAAAGGGTTCCAGCGGCAGCTGAGCAGTCTGCTGAATGCTACAAAGGAGCTCAAGACAAAAACTGGCACGGCAGATTTGGGTAAGCTGCTGAAGGCTTTGCAGAGCTTCACTTCTGTCAGGTCTCCCCCAAAACATTTTGAATCGTTTTACAGATACAGAACGAGGTCTTGATTTTGCTTCCTTGTGCTGGAAGCAGGCATGCTCTTGAGGAAAGGCTCTTGCTGGGGCTATTCTTTATACCAGGCAGACCCCTGGAGAGCAAAGGCGCAGTAACAGATCACCCCGATGCTGTATCAGCTGCGTCGCTGCAGAACTTGGCTTCCCAGCAGGAAGTGTCACAGCTGCTCCAAACACCAGCCTTCCAAATCCAATTACCCAGCCGAGGCATGCCCCTTGGCTACACGCGAGCACTGCACTGCTCACAAAAAGCCTGTCCTCAAATCAAGTTCTCACAACTGGATAACCTCACTCCGAGTAAGGCCCTTCCTAACAGCTGCAACTGCAGCGCCTCCCAAGACAAAGCCAAAGAGGAGAACAAACTTCTCCCAGAGGATGGGGTACAAATACCTTTAAAATTGATTGTTTTCCTGGCTCGGTGTTTTTCTTTTGAAGCCCAGGCTCATCTGTGCCATCATCAGCTCACATCCCTGCCATGCCCCCTCGGCAGAAAATTTCCCCATGGAAACAATAGAAGAGAGAAGAGAAAACAAGCACATGGGCCCTGCAGAGCACAGGGAAAACCAGCAGGCCAGCCTGGAATGCCGAGATCACTTCGCTGTAGTTCTTCCATGGCAAAAGGATTAATCTACATTTGACCTAAATGCTGCAATCTCTGTGCGTGGGGAAGAAAACCCACCCAGCATCCAAGCGAAACATATGAGGGAGCAAACAAACGCCCATGATGCAGCAAACAAACCCAGCTCATCTAAATTAAACACCAGGGTTATCTTTTTGGAGCAGTTCTGCAACTAACTAAACCTTGGAACACTATTTCATGCTCGCTGGAACATGGCACACCTCCTCCCACCAGGCCTCCTTCACACTAGCCTGAGCTGCTGCGTGATCAATATTTCATGCTGCCCTAGCACAAGCTGCCCTCCAGGCATCCAAACCGCAAAGAATAAACCAAAAGCCAGCTAGAAATTCACGCACAGCTTTAGAGGAGCTCAAACAGGAAAGGTTATGAAATATTTAAGTCAATAGTGCAGTGCAGAAGCCGCACTAGGGCTGCCCCAGGCTCCTCGGAGGCACTGTGCTTGAACTGCTCAAAGCTGAAGCAGGCTTTAATCAGACTATTGCTGGTTGCTTTTTGAAAGGGTCACCTCCTTGCAGAGCACGGGTAGATGGAGCAGCAGCTGTTCACCCACAGCACCCACCACCCTGTCCACCCATGACTTGTTATCTGTGTTTTCCCAGTTCAAACCAGTTCACATTCCCTCAAAGGTCTGAGGCAAATTGGTTTAAATCAAAGCCTCCCCATTCTCACAGATCGCATTACAGAGCATGTAAACAGTGAGTGGGAAGAGCTGCTTCATTTACTAAAAGCTATTTTCTCTTTTCACATGACTCAGCTGAAAAACCTTCATTCTATAGCTCTGTTTAAGAAAAACAATACTCCATAAGCCAGGAAAGAGAGAAGGGTCCCACTCGGAGATTAATGAGATTGCACTGACAGGATGTGTCCAGTAACACACAGAGGAAGGTGTTATGAGCAAGCGGCACACGTGAGCCCCGTGCACGCTCCCGCCGTGCTGCTGCAGAACCTGTGCAGAGCCACTGCTGCTGCTCCACAGCGGCTGCAGCCAAAGTGCTGCTGCTCCCAGCCTCCTGCCAGGCCAAACCCGAGCTGCTGTTGCTGCAGTTTGGCCTGAAAGCCTCCAGAAAACCCTTCACCACTCTACTCATGTGGTCCATTTGGTGCCCCTAGCAGTGCCCTGTTGGCAGCTCCCCACTGTCCTGACAAAGGGCACTCACCCCATGGCTCCATCGTGGTGGCACTCTACAGAGTATTCTGCGTCTGGCAAAGAACAGGGAAGGAAGATGCTGGGAGAAAGGAGGTAGCTTTAGATGAACAGATGGAGAGAACTGCCAAAGCTCCTGTATTAGGGAAGTAAACGTTGCGATGAGCAGAACAACACTGCTGCTATTAGAAGGCAGAACCTTCTCTCATCCCGTGAAAACTCCAGGTACAGTTTTTCACGCTGAAGATATCAAATACAGGTCATTTCACCAGCTTCAGTGTTTACTGCTGGTAAAGGCCGCAAGGACAATCAGAAGCAAAGAACAAACTCCAAACATGGAGCAATTAAGTAAGCTAGGACACTTCCTCTCCATGGGAAGAGAGGACTTGAGGGGAGATGGGGCAGATGTCCATGAAGCCCTGCATAAGGGGAGGCAAGCAGCATGGGAGAAGCAGTCTATCAGTCTGCTGAGATATCAGCTTAGCCATAAAGCAGCTAGCACTGTCAACATGGGGGATACATCCAGTTCTCCATTTTACTTGGTCCTTCACAACACCCACTGCTCCCCGGGAAGAAGCAACTTTTCCCTGCCAAAGCCTCTCAAAATCACAGCCTCAGTTCACACTACAAATGCCCATGGAATTATATACCTATTTCCACTTACATTCAGAACTTCACAATTCCCTCAGGATGGTCAATGCCCTGAGTCCGGATGGCAAACACATTGCATCCCCTTTTATTTGGGTCACTGAACGAAACCCACATCAGATTGCTACTGCTCATCCGTAACTTGACATGGAAATGCCTTCTTCGTCAGAGCAAAAGTTTCCCTTTGTGCTTGGAGCTTCTCCCTGCACTGTGCTTCAAGGACTCATGGGGCTGAGAAGAAAGGGCAGGTGAAACATTACATGATGATAAGTCAGCCATGGCGCTCTCTCTGCTCTTCCCTGCTGGGGCTGCAGAACGTTGCCATGGAAATCGCAGCTGAGAGTGACAGCTCTCGGGATCGAAGCCGCTGCAGACCCTGCATGGGGATGGGATGGAGATACCACTGGGTCACAGTGGGACAACCATGGCGTGCGGCTCTGTCTGGCTGCACCACACAGACCCCCAGGGCTGGGAGGGCTTCTGGGAGCTCTGGTGAGGAGGTACTGGGCTGCAGGGCAGGGACAAGGGCTGCTTCCTCTGCATTAGGCAGTAGAGATTTAGTGAAGCGATTACCATCCGCAGCTGTAATGCTCTGATAAAATTACACTGAAATTGTGCACTAAATTATATTGACAAGATACATCATCTTTGCATTCTGCACGTGCTGGCTGGGCTCTTTTCCTTGAACAAAGCACTGCTCTGCAAAGCTAATGAATCTGTGGGAACGTTTCCAAGGGCAGAAAAAAGCAAAGGAGGTTTACGGCAGCTTTATTTGACTTTATTTTCATCATTAACATTAGAGCTGCTCCATTTGCATTCATGAAGGTGATCATAGAGATGGCAAGACCATAAGTATAGTAAATAAACTCAAATGCAGAACACAAAATGCAGGGATGTTCTCAGCTGGTGCTCCTAAAATGACCACTCGATTTGACTCCAGCAGCATCGTCTCCACTGACATATGGGTTTGCTAATACTGGACACAGCTCTCACTTGGTAAATTCTCCTGGAGCCAGCAAGTTGCCACAGTTAAATCACATCTGCTTACTGACTGGGTTTGGTCTGAACTAAAATGACAGCCTGGAATCTCACTAACATTTGATCACAGAAGAAAAAGGAGGGTTGAAGGTAAATCTAAAGGAGCAGCCATTTAGGAGATGTGGAACAAAGGAAAGTAAAATTATCTCCTTTCACTGGAAGTCAGTTTTAACTCAATTTAACCAAACCTGTAAGCAGCGAGTTCTTATCGTCATTAAACAAAGGAACCAGCATCATGTTAAGGGTTAAGGGTTTCTCACACGATGAAGCTCTTCAGATAATTACCGAATCTCTCTTTGAAAGGCTTGTGATTTGTATGACAGCAATAAAGCCCTTAATATATGTAATTAGAAATGAAGACGTTTAAAGAAATGTAGACATTTAAAGCTCCCAAGAAACAGAACTGCTAAATGCAGATTCTTCTTCCATTTAAAATCATTCCTGTGCAGACAAACGTTCCTGGAGCCCAGCCTGTGATCAGCTGCTTTGAAGGCTACGCCTTACGTCTTCCCTCAGTTTTTGTCACACAGTGCCTATTGTAACACCACATTTTATCTCCACTTGTCTTTTCCTTTTTGTAAATTCAAATGCAGCAGAAGGCTCAATTATTTTTTTAGAAGATCAATTTAATCTCTCCTTTGAGACGGAACCGCAGTTCGCCTCGCTCAGCCTCTGCTGCTATAGGCAAAACTAAAGGGAAAGGGAGCAAGAATTGAATTTCCATGTGTGTTTTCAATAAACAATTGAAGCAAGTAGTGAACAGAAATGAAGATACAGCCAAAACTGCCCGGAGGTTTGCAGAGCACAGAGAAGGCCTCTTCACATCCTTACCCTCATTTGATTTTGTATTGCGTTGATTGTTCCTTTTGCAGCACCGCCAGTCTCCAACTGCCCCATCTGCTGGCAGCAGAACGCGGCGGGCGCAGGAGCACGGGAGTGAGCTGACACTGCTGAGAACGAGATCTAACAGGAAATCCAGACGACCACAGAAAGTGGAAAGAAAATGGAAGCATTTTCCACATTTAACACTGCACAAGGTCTCTAACCACGTACTTACAGACATAACCCAATGCCCGCTCCTTGGCTGACGAGCTGTGAGCATTTCCTCATTCATGAGTGTTTCCTGGCTTTAATTGCAAGTTCCAGGACTCTGAAGAGCTCCTCTCCATCACTCTGCGAACACCGCAGAGCCTGGCTGAAGGACGTTCAATATGAACAGAGACACAGGTGAACCACAGCGGGCTTCAGCTCCAGAAAAGGAGCTCGGGACACTCCGCTTTCTTCGAAGTCTTCAGTATCTTGAGCACTTGCCTTTCCCCCCCAGATCTTTTATCAGGCAAATTAGAATCTCTCAGAAAAAGAGAACAAGAAGATGGTGCTACCGGTCCTGTTTCAATAGTTTTGGCAGAAGAGAAAGATGTCTCCATGCAGAATTGTGTTAGTTCCTCTCCACTCCAGGGAAAGGAGAACACAGGGCAAGGGGGTGTGGAAGCAACAGGACAATACGCACCAGCAATTTAACTTTTGTCACTTTTGTTGATTGTGGAACAAGAGAAACCCCGAAAGCACTGTAGTTATTCTGTCTATAACCCAGCACGTCCGATGTCACACAAAAGCGCTACAGCAAAGTCCTGCACAGAGCCAGAGCTGACCCGTTATTCCTACCCAGGTGCTTATACAGCCCTGCTCTCCTCCAAGGTTGCTGAGCCCAGATGATGCAATTCTGAAGCTGCCATCTAAAGAAGAAGCCAGCAGACTCGCAGAAACTGGCGTGTTGCTGTCACATTGTGCCTCACACTGTTTGGTGGCTTATAGCTGAAGGAGGAGCTCAGTGCTCACCTTGCAGTGAGCCATCGTCTGTTTTACAGCACAGCCAGGCTGGGCCTTTCAAATCATTCTTCAGTAACTGCATCTTTCACTTGCAGCAAAGGTCACCTCCCAATTCCTCAGGCATTTAATATGAAAACCAGGGTCATCACCTGGGAGCAAGGTGTCCCCCCTGCAGCTTTATTCAAGGAGGAACTCATTAGCTTGCCTCATACCAGCACTGGAAGAAAGAGAGACTCCAGATTAATGGTATGACCCAGTGAACTTGCTGAGTGAGGCAAATGAGACCAATCTGCAGTTGGCTGCAGATGGGGAAACTCCTTCTGAGAAACCAGAGTGGTGGAACTGCAGCTAACAATCCAGAAGAACCTACCAGAGGTGTTTGAGAGGGGTCCCACAGAGCAGACATATTGCACCCCAGAAGAACGAGCTTTTGGAAAAGCATGCTGCCATTTCCAGGGAAGAGACCTGGATTTGGTCATCCAGTATCTAAAAGGGCTACAAGAAACCTGAAGAGAGGCTTTGGACAAGGGCCTGTAGGGCCAGGCCAAGGGCAATGGCTTTAACCTGCCCGAGGGGAGACTGAGATGAGCTCTTAGGCAGAAGCTCTTCCCTGGGAGGGTGCTGAGGCG
>WYDI02036265.1:0-58205 GCA_009867235.2 Psittacus erithacus | reverse complement strand
GGAAGGACAGGTTGTGGGGGGAAAACAAGCAGGCTACATGCTTTGTCTAATTTACGAATAAGCTTAAACCACAACAAGTTATTATGGAAACTCTGCATGTAATGACCACTTTTGTATATGTTCTCCTCTATGATATTTAACTGTAGCACTATCATATTCTTATTTCTATTTTTTAGGTAGTAGAATGGAGGCACAGGAAAAACTTGTATGCGGAATCCTCCCAAAATCTCCGACTAAAGGTCCCCTATCAGTTCTGCTGCTTAGTTACAAGACTGACCTTTCTGGGCACTGTTTTTGTTTTTTTTTGTTTTTCTTTTTTATGCTTCCATTGTACTTGGCAGGGATGCTTTGGTGTAGAAGCTAATTTTGAGAATCATTTTGATTTTTTTTCTTTTTTTTATAACAGCTTTAGCTTCCTGTTTGAAAGTATTTTTTCCCAAAAGTAGAGTGAGTTAATTTTTGTACTCGCTTCTTAAAACAGTTTTGGCAACTGTTAATGTTGCTTTAAATTCTTAACAAGAGCATGGTAGGTTACTGATCTAAACAAGTATAGACATGGTCCAAAAATTCACACGTGATTGAGTTCCAAAATACTCAGTAATATCCCAGTTTAATAGCGTCCCAAGAAGTTAAACTCTATGAAATTTAAATGCTTATGATTCTCTGAAATAATTTTCAAATTAAAACTTTCTAAGGACTGGAATATCAGGTGGGCATCCTGGGAAACTGCTAAAAATAGGGAGATATTTATGCAAAAGGAATAAAATACCTAATACCAAAATCTGGGCAACCAAAACTTAGAACACATGACATAAATGTGCCATCTGAAAATGTTAATTTCGGCAAATAACTTAAGACTTTATAGAAAGGATAGGTTGTTCCAAGGTATCTTATAACAATCAAGTTTTGAATCTTTTCTGTTTACTTCTAAATTAATTATAAATTAATACAGCTATCCACTTACAAAAGCATGGAAAAAAATTAAATAGCCTTTCTCTATCTCCTTCCCCACTGAGATTATATAATGCAGTAATTTGTGCTACAAGTTGAAAATGCACTTTCTGGGGGAATCCTCTTTAGTCTTAGCTGAATTTGCAAGGTTGTGGGAGTAGCATATTATACAACTTCCGTTCATCTGTAATTTAATATGCACTGATTTTTTGGGAGCAAAGTGACAGTCCTTTGGTATGTGAAAGATCAGTGCAGTGTTTGTGCTAAGATAGTTGTGCATTCAAAGCACTCCAGATGCCGTTTAGAATGTAGATATACTTGAAAAGAGGTAGAAAAGAGTATTTTTGATTTTTGCAACTGTTAGGAAGTATCTTCAGGTGATATGTTCAGTTTGAAACTGAATATGGTTGTTGACAGTACAGACTGAAGGAACAGATTGCTGTGACCTCAGTGTTAATCTTGAGAGATAATATAGAGGTAAGGTATCTTTCTATTCTATGGAATTGCTATGGAGAGGCAGTGAATCGGCTTCCACAGTTGCAATTTTGATTTTTAAATGGATAATCACATCGCCCAGCTAGTCAGTTAAAATTTATTCACAGATTCCTGAGAATCAGCTTTACTAAAGCACCCACATTGCTTTGGATGAGCTGCTTTATGAAGCTGAGAGAATAATTGAGGAAAACAGCTACTTGTCCTTTTTGTGTTTGAGCTGTCACATCTGGTCTTCTGCATTAATATGCTTGCTGCTATTTCCACCTTTGCTTCAGTATATTTTTATCAGTAGTGTTTTAGTTTTCTTGACCTTCTACAGAGGTGCTTCTTGTAGTAGGAGACTCTTGTGGAGGGTTTAGTGATCTCAGAGAACTGTTTATGACCAGCTGTTGTAGCAGGATATGATTTATGCAAATCAGAGAATGGGTTTGTATACATTTCAGCTTTTATACAAAGAGAAAGTTTGTGGTTTGTTTTTTTTTTTTGCAAGTTATGATAGTAAACTATAATTACTGTATATGAGTACCTTTGTTCAAATATTTGCAGTATTATGGCACTGTAGCTTATAAATACTAAGTGAAAATGTCCTACCTGTGGAATGCTGAGTTAATCCTAGTATATCTTTCTTATTGCTTCATTAAGAGATTGAACTGATTAATTCTCTGTAGTAAAAGGAAGCTTTTTTTTGGATCCTGCAATAGCAATTATTGTGTAGAGCAATTTACTCTGTTGTTTTAAAACTACAAAATGAGAAGGAGCAAGAATCTGGTGCAATTCTTTGACTTAGCCCATCAGCTTTGTAGGTTGCTATTAGGCTGCTATTTATCTGGATGCATATTTTCCTTAAACTAGCTAATTCCAGAGCTGTGGAATTTTTCATCAGGGATAAGTACGAAAAGAAGAAATATTATGATAAAAATGCAGTTAATGCCTTCAATGTAAGTAAACAGTTTCACCAAGAATTCCATCACTTTTATTTTTTGAAAGCTACATTAGAGAAATACAGAAAACATTACATGTTAAAATGTCTTCATGGTCAAAACCTTTTTGATTCAGTGCTAAATGTTTTCTTTTGTGTCTCTTGAAAGGTATTCCTAGCTTCTGTAAGGTCAACATATTATCTGTTATATCTGTAACAGCAAATTGTTACGATCCAACAAATAGCTTGCTTCTGTCTCTTTATATTGTGTTTTTCTCTTGTAGTGATGAGTAGTTCTTCAACAGTACATTTTGAGTCCTTTCTAAGTATCTTTTTCATGTTACAGGGATAAGATAGGATTACTGTTTCTGGTGACTTTGCCTTCCCTCATTCTCTCTAATACCTTGATGAGTAACCCTCCAGTGTTTTTGGGTTCCTCTTCTGAGGGTCTTGGTGCTCTGCTGAATTCCAGACTGTTGCATACAGTGAGGTGCATTGAAATAGCAAACATGGGCAGTATGGCAAACCAGGTGTTTAATCATGTAGTTGTCTGTTCACTACTGTAAGTTCGTGTGTGCTTTGCTGGCAAAGCAGTTTTGAGAATGTCCACATTTACTGAAGTTGTTCCTTGTATGCTTGTTTGTTTTTTGGACATTGCT
This sequence comes from Psittacus erithacus, assembly GCA_009867235.2. Lineage (NCBI taxonomy): Eukaryota > Metazoa > Chordata > Aves > Psittaciformes > Psittacidae > Psittacus > Psittacus erithacus. The sequence continues at coordinate 55,181 of WYDI02036265.1, read as the reverse complement.
GTTTCTGGGCCATATAGTCTATTTCGAGCATAAATAAATGCAACTATAAAAATAAAAGTATAGAAACATGCACTCTTCTATACCTACATTATTTAATTATGGCCTAACATGTAACTTACTACTGCACCATACTAGTCAGTGAACTTTAACAGGGAAACCATGGGTGGTTGTAAAAAGTGGGATTTGTGCTGCGTTTCCCATCTGAGAAAATGGATCTTTGAATGATAGTTTCATTCTAGGAGGAAAAAAGTCACCTGGAAACTAGAGAAGCATATTTCATTAAACATTGTTGAAGTAGAAAGAAAATTGCTTCACTTGTAAAATACAACGTAAAATACAATTGTGGTTTGAATTCCACTGTCAGTTACCCTTCTTTACTTTTATTCTAAAGTAGTAAATAGGAAGAATTACTTAAAATGACACTTCCTCAAAAAGTTCAAAAGAGTCCCAAGATACTTGTAAACTGAAAACCTAGGTGCCTAATCTAGTAGTCCACTGCTGCCTTAATATCTTTGAGGGAGTAATCAGATTTTGCTTTATTGAATTGCAGACTAATTTGAATTGCTTACCTGTCATAGCAGCAAAGATAGAATCCGGACAAGCTGAAAAGATGCATGTTACTGTTGGGTAGGGAACACCATGTAATTTCTTCCTACCTGGGCTTTTCATTCACTGACTAATGTAAATGGCATAATCTCTCAAAGACAGAATCTGATTATGAAATAATTTAGCAATAGATAACTCTTGTGTATTGACATTCATCTGCATTTCTTCAAGGCCACCAAACATGGTTTGAAGTAGACAATCTGAAATCGGTTTTGGCAAAATCCTAAAAGTGCATGATACCAAATCAGTTGAACTAGTGTAGTGCCTGAAGTCCTAGTCTGCTGCTTGTATTGGGTTACACTCCTTGGCTCTGGCCCCAGTCCAGCTCACGTGTCTGGGAAGTGCTGTGACTGGTATTCAGTGATCATCATTCACCTGGGACTAACAGGGAAGAGGAAGGAAAGGTGAAGCTGGGCCTCCATTCTGCACATCTGCTACGCTGCTTTTCTGCTCCTGGATACTGTTGGCAGGGAGGAGGGGAAGTTACTCTATGCTTGGTTTTGTTTTATTGTGGCTGTGTTTTTCTGTGGGTTTGTTTTGTTTGGCACTGGGAAACACTCGGTATCAGTTAGGCCTAATTCTTGACCACAATCATAGGCTTTAGCTTTGAGAAAAAAATCTTACAGAATGTACGAGGAATGGTAACCCCAGGTAGGCAAACTGCAGTGCTCTCACAGTTTGCCTAAGGTTAGGAGATGCAGGTTGGGAATTTATCAAAGTGATCATGCTATGCCTGTCCCTTCTTATTGCAGATGTACTTCAATGTGTACTTGAGGTGAAACAAAAAGCAGGACCTCCAATTCAGAATAAGCTGGGGGAGAAGCCTGGGAAAAAATATCAACAGAAACGATGTCATTATTTTTTTACTAACACTGATAATACAGTTAAAATAAATCTGATATTTTAAGAAATATGGTTGTTAGTATGGATGGATTTTATATGTGCCTTTTTAAAATACTTTTTCAGATCTTACTTGGAAAAGAAATCTTTTTCTAATCATAAGAAGATTTTTTCAACAGTTACTCATTCACTGCTTCGTAATCTTGTAAAGAAGAAAAAGGTTTAGAAAAATGTCTTAACAATGCATTTGTAGAAATACTTTATTTCCAGAGTAATGGAATATTGCCATATATTCTTTTTTTTCATTTAGCTGTTGTTAAAGTAGCAGTTTCATTCTGACCAATTTGAAGAAGATAATTTTGAATAAATTAGCTGACACAGGGAGACAAACTGATGTTTTTGTACCCTGTGAAAGTGTCTTCAGACACATCAGCTCTTTGAAAAACTTAAAGTTGAAATTATCTGTAAATGCTTAGAAAGAGTTGTAGGGTTGAGATACTATGACTAAAACTGTGAAGACACCTGTATGGTATTTCTGATATTTACATCAAAGTGTGTTCAATTTAAGCAGTGTAGCCCATGACAGAGTTAGAAGTAGCATTTCTCAAGCCTCACTGCTTACCATAATTCTCTCCCAATGTTAACAAGTCACACTGGTATAAAAAAATCAGCATCTCCTTTCTCAGGAGGTGAGAGTTCAGAAGTCCTACTATGGTGAGACCATGCTTATTGAGACTTGTGAAGACCAGCTGCTTAAGAAACCTGAGTTTCTTGATCTGTCCAGCTGTTTTCCTGTTTTGCTCCGGTATGATGTAATTTTGAAACATGCAGGACTTCATGGTCTTCATGGTTTGTTTTTGCTATTTATGTATGCTGCAATTTAAAAAGAATAATACAAGTAAAAATACTTGAAGCTGACAGGATGTTACTTGGGAATTTATGTTTTTTCTGTGAATAACATGTAGGATTGAGTTTTGTTTTTCTCTTTGAATAAACAACTTAAGAGCAGCAGTAGGTGTCAGCAGGTCAGCTTGTTGTAAATCCTCAGCATTATACTATTGTCCTAGAATTAATTTTCTACCAAACCTCCTTCTCAGTTTTCAGGCATACATAAAACGAGAATGATGCAAAGTGGAGTACAGAATCCAATAAAACAAACTTCACATAGTAGTGTAATGTTTAGGGCATCTTTATAAATGGCACATCTATGCTACAGTAACGTGAGCAATTTACTGTGCAATATGCTATGCTTCTTAACTTGATTTATCCCTGCAGGTTTGTACAATGCAGTTGAGACCTTGCATCACTTTTGTAGTTAAGTACGCAGTTACCATAGGTCAAGTGGTGTGAGATTATTTTGTATGTTAAAACTCTCCTTCAGGCGGGTGCTGACATGAAACTGCTGAGGAATATCATTGCACTTCAGACCTACACCTGATTATCACTTTCAAGCACAGGCAAATCCTTTTATACTCATTGTAGTGTTTTTTGTACACAAGAATCCTAGAACTTAAGGGTAAAGCATGCAAAGCAATTTCTCCTCTAACAGTCTTAGTTGTAAAGACTGTTGCTTATTAAATCTTTTGTTTGATTTGGGCTCTCATTAAACCCTTCGTTTTCCTTTATTTCACTGTTTCCTGGAGCAGGCTTAAAAGAGCACACGTACAATTAGACACCTTTCCTGAAGAATTTCAACTTGTGTACTTAAATAAATGACTTGAAGGACTTCTTCAGAATTACTGCAGTAAATATAAGTGGAGCAAATGTGGGGCTTGTTGGAAAGACACTTTGAGATTTTTTTTCTTAATGAAAATAATGTCTAAATAGACTATTCGTCCTGTCTGATCTGTGTATTGAGTCCCAAATACTCGTAATCAAAGCTATGCAATTGATAAGGTGGAGGCACAGTTGTTAATGAGGCTCATGATCTTAGATGCAGTAGCAAAGAGAAATAGCAGATGTTACTTGTTGTAGGTTTTGGAGAGTTAGTAAGAATCTCCCAGAACTACTGGTTAGAGGAAGTAAGATTTGAAGTAGAAGATCCCACAGTTTTCCAATAAGCCAAGAGGTAATGTGTATTTTTATAGAACCTGTTTAAAATACGCTGTTGAGTAACAGCTGCTGGGGTGATTTTTTGAGGCACAGGACTGCACTAACAAAGGGGTTTCTGGTGCGCAGCCCAAATCGTTTGACCATTATCTACATGCTGCTAATTTAAGTGTCCTAAAGTTGCGTTGAGGTTCGGGAAGTCAGCTTTGAAGCAGTCATGTTTTCCAGATTTTTTTAAAACACTTGGCTCCTCCTCTTTGACTTAAAATAAAAACTGTAAAAAGACAATCTTTCTTGAACTATTTATTTTTGTATCTAATACAATGACCAGTTCACCATACAAGTGTTGAGTGTGGATAAAGATTAGCTATATAGGTATTATCGCAAACAATCTCTGCAGCTTTTAATAAAAGTAAGTATATAGGAGAAGAAGGAGCACTACTCAGAATGCATATGGAAAATGCTTTATTCAGAGTGAATCAACTTAAGCAGATTCCAGAAACTTTTTAAGTTTCCAAAATTGCAAACTGGCACAATCTATTTCCCTACATGAAGTAGGAATATATTATCACATCTTGACAATGTTTAGGGAATAGTAAACAAAGTTTCTATATTTAAGAAAATATGTGAATTATGTATGGAGCAGAAGTTTCATATAACTCTTTAAGTTGACTGAAGGAAAAGAATGATGGGTCTACATTTTCCATGCTTTCTTAAGATGTGTATAATGTAAGTATGAACTTAGGCAACTGGATAAAATGTGATGTAAATTTAGAGATTGTGATGGTACATTTCCCAGAAAATTATCTTGAAGGAGATTAAATCCATAATACGTTTGCCACACTTGGGCCCCTGAAGATGGATAAATTGTGGGGTATGATAGGGTACATGAGCAGTAAGTTTGTAGTAGTTAGCATTCAGAAGCATTCAGTCATTGGCTTGGAAAGAGGTTACCATGGTGAGGCTTTTTAATCATCTATGAAGAGTTTGTGAATCAAATTCTATGAAGTATTTTTTAAATATGCTAACAAAGTGTTGTGATAGGCATCAATAGGAAGCACTGAAATATAAAATAGTTACGACTTGAAGGCAGAAATCGTGAAAGTGGGCTAAATTATTTTGCAAGATCATACTGTTAGAGTAAGTTGAGTTACAGAATCACAGAATAACTCAGCCTGGAAGGAAGCTTTGGAGATCATCCAGTTCTCCCATCTCAAAGTGGGGTCAAATTAGAGGTTTGCTTAGAGCTGTGTCCAGTTGGGTTTTGAGTATCTCCAGGAATGGAGAATCCACAGCCTCCCTGGGTGTGACCTGTTCCAGTAATCAATGACCCCCACGATAAAAATGAAGTTATTCTTATATTTCAGTGAAATTTCCTGTATTTCAGTTTGTGTTCAGTGCTGCTTCGTCCTGTTTCTGGATACCAGAGACAGCAGTATGCCTCAGTCTTTGCTCCTTGCCGCCAGGTATTTATACACATCAGTAAGACTTCTCTGTCTCCCCATCCTTAGCTTTCTCTTCTGCAGGCTAAACAGTCTCAGCTCACTGAGTCTCTTATTGTCTAGAAGGTGCTCCAGTCCTTTAAACATCTTAGTGTCCCTTTGATGAACTTGCTCCAGTCTGTCCGTGTCTTTCTTGTACTTGTGAGCCCAGAACTAGCCACATTTCTAGCTCATACTCAGCTCCACCTGGACCTCCAGGTCCTCTTCTGGACATCTGCTTTCCAGCCAGTTGGTGCCAGCCTATATGGGTGCATGGGGTTATTCCTCCCCAGGTGCAGGATTTGGCACTTCCCTTTGAACTTCTTGTGGCTCCTGTTGGCCCATCCTGTCAACAGAGCTCTGAATGGCAGCACACTGATCTAGTGTATCAACCACTCCTCATTTTGTGTCATCTGCAAACTTGATGATGATGTTCTTTGTCCCAGTCATGGGTCATAAATGAAGTTCAATAGTGTTTGCTTCGGTATCAATTCCTTAGTGTGTCACTAGTGACTGCCCTTGAGCTGGACTTTGCTCAGCTGTGGTTAAATGGATGAGTTAGAGAAGCCTGGGTGTGGATTTTCAGTATGCAGGCTGCATTCCCATGTGCAGGGGCTTGCTTTCTTCACTTCTATAAGCTCTTTCATTTGAGGAGTAGTTCACACTGCCTAACTACAATTTACTATGTCTAAAGTAAACAGAACTTCTGCCAAAGCTGAAATCTGTAGTGACTGCATTGCCAGTTTAGCGTGGATCATGAAAATGTAAATGATCCTGCGTGCAGCAGAGGAAACCACTTGGGAGAAAAAAAGGTGTTGTGCTGAAGTGTTGGGAAGCTCTCACTAAAGACAGTTTTCCGTGGAACAAATACAGAAAACATTGCTTAGGGTGGATAGGGGGAATGGAGGGCTCTCCAGTAAGAGATTAAAAGCATCCTTTTTGTTTATCCTGTGTCAGCCTTTAATTAAACCATGGTGACTCTCCGTAGTATTTCAAGAGGTAGTTATCTAAAGGAGAAGCTAAATTATCTAAATAATAAGTCTAATGTGGGTAAGGAAAGTTATGGATGCTTTTGGTTAGAATTAGAAAAATGTTGCACTCAAGTCTAATACTGTTCAATGTATCTGTATTTTGTAGAACATCAAGCAGTTACCTCTCTGTGTGATGTAAATTTTATGAACATCTGTAATTCTGCACACATTGAGGACTACAGCTAGCTTGGGCACAAGCTTCACTGTATTCCTGTAACAAGGTATGGGCACTCTGAAGGGGTGGAGGATTGGTGAGCATTTGCAGAATATTGACACAAGAGTAGTACTCGCTTCTTTGAAAGCCGTCTACTGCTGTGTTTTGTGAAATCTGGGACACCCACCTTTTATTTGTGGTGCTAAGTGGTTGCAGCAGTGAATAGAAGAGACATTTTAGTAGCTTTAAAAAAAGCCTTGCTAGTTAGCCTAAATTTCCACAGAAATTCATAGATAAGTGTTATTAATAGTACATTAGTATTCTTATACTCCTTTCAGTATTTATTTTGAGAATAGGTCCTCTTAAAAAATGGCAAGCTATTCGTTGTGTTTATATTATATGCAGCTAATAGTCTGTAATTGCTGCTGCTTTAAAATATTAATTTTAGTGTTGTCAACATTCATTGGAGATGTACAGTAATAAAGTAAAAAGTCTGCTAAAATAAGAAAAGCATATGTAGTAGCTGAACTTAAAGCCTGTCAAATCAGTGTAGAGTACTCCTCTTCATTTAGGTTATTTCCCTGTATATTGTGTGCACATAAAATGGCCACTCGAGGGCACCTTTGTATTTGGTTCAGCTGCTAATTTCCTGAATATATTGAAGTGGTTTGATAACTCATCTTTTAATCTCTTGAATCTTCTGAGTTATAGCATCCTAAATTTCATATTTAAATGGAAGCTTAATATAGTTTTCTAAAGCTTTAACTTGAATCCTTTTTAATAAAAGGCTAAATTGCAGTATGCAATGCATCAAGAACAGGACTTTTTTGAAAACTAAAAGTTGGTGGGAACTTTATTTAGTACATTGATGTTAATGCTTCCTTTAAGCTTACATTTTTCACTTTGAATAGTAGTCTAGTCTGATGCACAGACTACATCAGTCATTGGGCCAAATACTGGTTGTATTGATGTTTGTATGTGAACTATTAATATAGTGTGTGTTTGGGTAGTGCTACTACTAAGGGATAACTTGCATACTACAGAAGTTTTTAATGGAAGAAATGGGGACAGGTGACACATTGCCAGGCAAGAGGGTTGAGGAACTGTAATACTGTGAACCTGCAGATTCTTTCTTTGCCAGGCTCACGTTTGCTGTGAACCAGACAGTCTCTCACAGAGATAGGTGAAGATGAAATCACAGTACTAGTGTGTTTGTATATATTTTCTTGCTCAGCAGTGAATGCACATGATGCTTTAAAGACAGCATTGACTTTCATTATGCAAAATGTTTGGGTTTTTTTTTGCTCTATTTGCTTTCTAAAAAGAAGTCCCGAAACGCAAACAATGGAAAGAGATTGCTAAAAATTAAATGACTGCAAGTCTTTTGTTCTGAAATGCAGCTGCAGTATTGTGAACATATGAGTATAAATGTGGAAACTGAAGAAACAGCTCCTTGCCTTCATTCCCTCCTTGAGGCAGTTCTGAATTTGCTTAATCAAAAGACCTAACTACTTTTAAGTTGAAAGCTAAAATGAAATATTCAGATGCTTGTTGTCAGTTTGCAGTATGTTTTTAATGCATACAAGCATGTCAACTTTATTCTTTTTCTAGCAGCATGTGTGGCTGGTTGCAGGGGTTGCCGTTGGTTTTGTCTGGTACTTTAAAGTGGCAATAATCAAGGACATCTGACTTGACAGTTTTCCAGAGCATAATGTTAACATACGTTATCAGAGTCTGTTAGTGTGTGCTTCTTTACCTGAATTCTGCAAGATGGCTGCTAATCACTTTTCAGATTTTGTTGTGGAAATTTAGATGAATTTATTGTGTTAGACGTGGCCAAAAGTGCAGGAGGTTTTGGTCACTTGTCTTTAGTGGCTTTGATGACAAATCTTTCTCTTGGTACCTTCTCACTGGAATATCTTTTGCCATTGGATCTAAATTAACAAAGATATTTTCTGCCTTTCCTGCTGTCTGCAATTCAGACTTCATAATTGGTGTCAGTATTGGCTAGTTTTTCTAGAAATTGATTCTTTAGCTTTTTTTCTCTTTGTTTCCACTGGAATATAGTAATTGGATTAAAATGGACAAATTAGAAAAGCAATAACAGCAATTATTGCTATGGAATAGTGTATTTTTGCAAGCCAGATTCCCCCCCGCATACACACAATAAAGAGGGATTGTCTGCTTCTAAACGACAGTATTTTCAGATACTTGGACTTGGATCCAAGCATGGAATAATCTTCCTTTACTGATGTTTCTGATCAAGTTTATGGAAATAAATCACTCTTAATAAAGGCTGATAAATACTAAATAGAAGGCTGTATGTTACTTTGATGTGGGATTACATTTTGCTGCTTTTCGGTGATCTCAGTCTCCTTAAAAACGGTTTTAAAATTATTATTAAAACCTTGCTTGGCAGTCCTGAGTGGTAAGGGCTCTGCTATAAATATTTAAAGTGCATTTGTGGCTTTCGACTAATTAAAGGCAGTTTCACCAGGACTGAGTGCAGCACTTACTCTAGGACAGTTGGATGCGTATACCTGTCGTGGGTGAGTGGTTTGGTACGTGGTTTACCTCAGCACTCCCACTGCCGACCACGGATGCAGAAATAAGTCAGTGAGCAGATGCTTTCTTATTTGCTGTTTGTTTGCAAGCTAATGAATCTCTTTGGACTTCAGACAGAAAAGATTCTATGAGCCAGTTTATCATTGCAGTAGTTGTAAGAACAAAGATTTACTGGAAATACAAGCCAGCAGCACGCAAGTTCTTGTCAACCACTGTTCCTTATCCTTTCATCTATTCAATGGCTAACATCTCCCATAGCTAATGGTACGTCTGCATTGCAAACAGGATGTAGAAGGCATTAATGCAGACTTTGAGTAGGTCTAACCTGGGTTTTGGCAATGAAGTAAACAGAATAGCCTAGAGGTTGTTTAGGGTTGACTCTATGCTAGTGAGGGGTTTGCTATACAGTACATCTATAAAGTGTGCTGCAGTTTGGAAATATGAACATATCACAGTCTTTCAAAGTAAGAATTTGGGGGCAGTACAAGGGCAAACAAAACCTCTGAAGTGCTGTTGACATCTCAGAAGAATATCAAGCAGGTTTGCTAAAATACGGGGTTAAGGTTTATAAACGGATGCTTTGAAATCTCTTGAAAACCAAGCATTTGATGAATAAGGTATTGGTTTTTCTGTGGTTGAAGAAGTTATTAGCACCCATAATAATGACTTTCATATTAGTGAAAATTCAGTCTTCTAACTGAAAAAAATCCCAGGCTAATAAAAGAATACCCTTACATTGCAGTGTTCTTACAGTTTTTAGTTTTATTAGGTGCTAGTTTTTGTCTGTTGACATGATACAGTATGACACCTGAGCACAGATGAGAATACCTGGCACTGAAGGGACTCTATTGTAGCTGAAGAGCACTGTCTCTCACTAAGGTTCCTGTACTCAGCATGAGCCGTGCTGGATTGCTCTGAAGTCAGGAGGCAGCTGGTTCAGTGCCAGCTGGGAACCTGAACAGGGTTAACAGGTCAACTGTCTCTGAAGCATCAGTTTGGCCTAGTGGCAAGTGTTTTTGTCGGCTTCCCTGGTACCCTGACCAGCTCTTGATACACTTGACTGTTTAACCACTCACTGCATTACACCAGCCTCTGTTTTAATCCTGTTTTATAGACTCATCTAGGTTGGAAAAGACCTTTAGGATAATCAAATCCAACTGTTAACCTAACACTGCCAAATCCACCATTAAATCGCGTATATAAGGGCCACATCCATATGTATTTTAAATACCTCCAGGGATGGTGAGTCCACCACTTCCTTGGGCAGCCTGTTCCAATGATTGACAACTCTTTTGGTGAAGAAATTTTTCCTACTATCCAATCTAAACCTCCCCGGTGCAACTTCAGGCCATTTCCTTTTGTCCTGTTGCTTGTTATTTGGGAGAAGAGATTGAGACCCACCTCACTACAACCTCCTTTGAGGTAGTTGTAGAGAGTGATAAGGTCTCTCTTCCCTAACCTCCTTTTCTCCAGGCTGAACAACCCCAGTTCCCTCAGCTGCTCCTCCTAAGACACTTGTGCTCCAGACCTCTCACCAGCTTCGTTGCTCTTCTCTGGCCCCACTCCAGCACCTCAATGTCTGTTTTGTATTGAGGGGCCCAGAACTGAACACAGTATTCAAGGTGTGGCCTCACCAGTGCCGAGTACAGGGGAACGATCACTGCCATGGCCCTGCTGGCCACACTATTGCTGATACAGGCCAGGATGCTGTTGGCCTTCTTGGCCACCTGGGCACAAGATGGCTGCTGTTCAGTGGCCATCAACCAACACTCCCGGGTTCTTTTCCTCTGAGCAGCTTTCCAGCCACTCTCCCCCAAACCTGTAACATTGCCTGAGGTCGTTGTGGCCCAAATGTAAGACCCTGCACTTTGCCTTGTTGGACCTTATACTGCTGGCCACAGCACTTCTATCTAGCCTGTCCAGATCCATCTGCAGAGCCTCTCTATCCACCAACAGGTCAACAGTCCCACCCCACTTGGTGTTGCCTGCAGACTTACTGAGGGTGCACTTTATTCCCTCATCCAGATCTCTGATAAAGATACAGAACAAGGCTGGCCACAGTACTGAGCCCTGGGGGGCACCTCTTGTTACTGGCCACCAGCAGGATTTAACTCCATTCACAACTCTTCAGGTCCATCCATCCAGCCAGTTTTTTACCCAGTGAATGGCACACCCATCCAAGCCATGAGCTGCCAATTTCTCCAGGAGAATGCTGTGGAAAGTGGTGTCAAGGGCTTTAATAAGGTCCAGGTGGACAACAACATCCACATGTTTAGTTTTATCTAGCTGCACCTTTTGATTTGGTTGGATTTTTTCATTTGTGTTTTTTTGTCTGGTGCAGCATGGAAGATAAGTTTAACATGATACAGTGGTGATAAAGCTGTTCAGCAACCCAAACTCATGCTGTTGCTTTCCTTATATAAATTTAATCAGTTCTTTATACGTTGTAATGTGCCTTTTGTACTCTTACTTAGTTGAATATTTGCATATGTGAAAGAGTGCTTTCAAGTGCCACTTTTTAGCCTGAAGTGAATGTAGTGCTGCTGTTTGTCTTTAAACATTATGCTTGGGCATTTCTCAACTTATACATCCTGTTCTCTGTCCCAGGCTAGATGGCAACTGCTTTTTACTCTGTCTCCTGCTTGAAGCCTGCATGACGCTTCTCTATGGATTGTATGGTTCTATGATTCCATTACTTGATTGCCAAAACTATAATAATTATTTTCAGGCCTTTATAGAATTACCTTATCCTAGGTTAGCTAATCACTTAGTTAGTGAAACCAATAGGCATATTGAATCATAGAATAGTTAGGGTTGGAAAGGACCTTAAAATCTAGTTCCAACCTCCATGCCGTGGGCAGGGACACCTCCCACTAAGCCATGCTACCCAAGGCTCTGTCCAACCTGGCCTTGAACACCACCAGGGATGGAGCATTCACAGCTTTCCTGGGCAACCCATTCCAGTGCCTCACCACCTTTACAGTAAAGAATTTCATCCTTATATCCAATCTAAACTTCCTGTTTTTAAGTTTGAACCCATTACTCGTTTTCCTGTCACTACAGCCGCTAATGAATAGTCCATCCCCAGCATCCCTATAGCCCCCCTTCAGATACTGGAAGGCTGCTATGAGATCTCCATGCAGCCTTCTCTTCTCCAGGCTCAACAGCCCGAACTTTCTCAGCCTATCTTCATACGGGAGGTGCTCCAGCGCCCTGCTCATCCTTGTGCCCCTCCTCTGGACTTGGTCCAACAGCTCCATGTCCTTTTTATGTTGAGGACACCAGAACTGCACGCAATACTGCAAGTGAGGTCTCACGAGAGCAGAGCAGAGGCGCAGGAGCACCTCCTTCGACCTGCTGGTCACGCTTCTTTTGATGCAGCCCAGGGTACGATTGGCTTTCTGGGCTGTGAGTGCACACTGAAGCCGGCTCATGTTCATTTTCTCATTGACCAACACCCCCAAGTCCTTCTCCGCAGGGCTGCCCTGAGAAGAACTATTATGTGAGGATGAAACTGTGATACAAACATCTATAGTGCTGATATCTCCCCAACCCCCAAATGAAATTTTGCTTACCCGGTTCTGTGTGGTGAGTAGCTATCTCCTGCTGTTCACCTGTGAGAGCTGTCAAGCTTGAATTTTCTTAAAATCTGAAGCATACAAAAGAACATAAACCCCAAACAAAAATTTCACTTTATCTTTAGAAAGTTTAAAGTAAACCTAAAATGTTCCATTATGAGAATTTCACACATTTTCAGTTAATTGAAGTCTTAGTAAGGAACGTGGTGATAGAGCTCATAGTTTAATATATCTAGTTACCTAATAATTTTTCTGACATCTTCATTTGGTTCCAATGTGGTGTAATTGGAATAAACAGGATCTCTGTGTTCCTATAGCAACAGGATGCTACAGCTCGAGAAGCTGCTTCATTGCAGCAGATGTATCCATAACTCTTCTAATAACCTGAGGATTTTGAAACAGTAAATTTAAAAATGAGGATTCTGTTTCATATTTCTGCAGGTAAAATTTGGTTTAAAAATTAAGCCTTATAAAGACCTTTCCTGAAGCCCTCCACCACCTTCCAGTATAGGCATAGTTTCAGAGTTTGTAAAAATATTGAATATATATATTCTATGAATATTCTACCTATATAAGCTATGGTACTAGTGGGATTTTCTATAAGAAATGTGAGGTATTTAGACGTGAGGTTTTTTTCAGCTTTCAGCTTTTCCTTTCAGTGCAAGCTGGTTTTTTTCTTTAAGGAAAAGCAGGCCATGTGAATTGGTTATTTTGATCCAACATAATGACCTGCTCTGTAATAGCTTCATTTATTTTTAAATTTTCTTTGTGGATAGTAGAGGTGATACAAGACACTGTTAGAAGTGTCGGCTTTATAGTTCTGAAGATCTTATATGTGTTTGGTAAATGTGATTCAGTTGCTTTTTTGTAATAAGGGGAATAGAAATACAGTGTTTCCATTAAAGTGATCAACTATGCATAAAGAAACAGGATATGAAGATGTATGAAAATGCATTTGGAGAAATCCAATTTTCTTGAGCCAACTGCATCTGTTGCATATGTAAGATACCTTTTGGATAATTCTGGAAGTCTAGTGGTGCTAATAGCAGTTTTACATACTGATTTGCAGAAAAGAGATATCACCTATTTGGAAGGTCTGGCATCCTCTTGCTAGGATGCAGCTTTATATTAACCGTAAGCTCTTTACTCATTTGAAATACTTTTAGAGAAGAGTTAATTAGAACTTTAATTAACGTATAACTCAGAGTTATTTTGTATTCCTCTTAATAAAAATACTCTTACACTGAACAATAACAAAGACACTCTCTTCTCTCCCCCTCCTCTGAGGCAGTGTGTTTTCATGCTTCAGGACATTAATATTTCAATAGTCACACTGGATAAAATTGAACAATGGATGAAACGTAATTATTTTTCTTAGGTCTGTGATATGATCTTATCCAGGCTCATTTTCTTACATTCTGTTCTGGTGAATTTCATTATAAGTCAGTCATTCCTATCTGACAGATTTGCTTTAAAAATGGTGCTGATGAAAAAGAGGGCTAAAAAAGGAAATACTTTGTATCCTCTTTGTTTCTCCTGTGTTGTGTTCCCCCTCACCCCAAAATTAGTGGGGAAAAAAAAAAAGAAAATCCTGGCTCAGCTGGTGCTGCTCCCTCTCTTCCTACCTGTTCTTACTTGTTTTCTCTCTCATTTCTTTCCTCTGTTTCATACAGATACCCTCTTCTGATGCTGCTCAGCCTTTGGCATCCTCTCCTTCTCTGCAAGCTGCTGCTGAGAAGAGCAAAGCAGAGGTATATTGTTTTCAGGTGTAACTCTTGTCAGGTTACTGCTTTGCACAAATGTTTTCTGTGGAGTAGTTTCAGTGAGCTAAGTAGAAAATATAAACTGCTGATAATACTTCAGTCACATAAATACTTCTCTCCTTGCTTCCGGCGCTAGATAAATGAAAAGGACCTGTACAGCAGGAGAAAGCGCACACATGATTGTTTCTTCTTCATTTCTTTATGTTAAACTTCTGGTTATGCTCTGATATAGTGTCACAAAACTAAAAACACTGTTTCATTCCCAGCTAATAGGCATGAGTGACATTATCCTGTCTCCTGAGGAATAATTTTTGGTTTCTTTTTTTTGGATACTTACTTGTTTCAGAATCTAAATTATCAGTACTCTTCCAGCCATTTAGTTCAATCTCCTTGGAGATAAATATACAATTAATGTGGCGACACTCCTGTTAACTCATAGTAGTTTTAATATCCCTTCTAGATGGGACGTGTATATCTGCTGATGTTACATTTACTGTTTAGAAGTTACAAGACTGTTTAGAAGTTACATTGACTGTTACATTTACTCTTTGAAAAACAACACAAATTAATAGATGAGGCATCATTTGTATGAAATTTCAGTAAATGTCACAATTTGCACCAGTACTGAAATATATTTTTTAGAATGTGAATGGTCAATGCTAGGCTGTTTTTGGATACTTCAGTCCAAATTGAGACTGCGTACAGTATATGAAATAACTTACGATGTAAACATAACTCATGTTTTTTCTTCTAAATGCATATAATGTGGACAGATGTTATAAATTATTTTAGTTCAGCTATATTTAAACATTAGTTAAAATTCAAATGACAGCATTATGGACTAGTCCACATGCCTTTGTGAATTTGATGTGTTTTTCAAGTTGTACCAGGAATAGCAGCAGCCACTTAGAACGAAACTTGCCTTTTCTCTTACTCGCCTCTCTTGATGAATTCAAATTTGAAAGTTCCTCTGTGTAACCAGTGTGCCATGTCGTTAGAAATGAATCTTGGAGGGAGGGGAAAAAACAACGAATAATTTTTGCTTAGAAATTTAGACCAGTATAAAGCCAATTTCATTTCATTGTCTTCATTGTGCTTTTTGACTGCTTGTGAAAGTAATGAAACACTTGAGTTAAAGTTCCAACATGAATACAGCATCTGAGAAATGTTTCCAATGAGTTTGAATTCATTTTTACCTAATGAAGCTGAAGCAGAAAGCTTGCATATTGAAATTGTGAAGTGTGAAGATGAAAGACTTAGAGGTTTTCAAGTCCACAATGAAATTGAAGTGAATGAAAATAAAAGTCACTGGAAATCAAGAGAGCTCCTGTAGGCTTTGTGCAGTGTGGAGGCAGAGACACCACTGAACAGTTTAAGTCTTTATATATTCACTATGAATTAGGTACTAAAGATATCATTATATTGTATAAGACTGTGGACATTCAGTTTTTGCAAATGCACTATTATTGAGTACTAGCAAAATCTATTTTTTTTTCAGAAGGAAAAAGAAAAAAAGAAAGAAGAGAAAAAGAGAGAGAGAGAATCTGAAAAACCATCAAAGCAATTAGCAGTTGAAAAGGTAAGAATAGTTCATTTTGTCCAGTTGCTTAAAAATAAACACAGTATTAGGTGTGTAAAAAGCTTTCTAAAAAGTGTGTTTGTGTATATGTGTGTATTTATATGAATGTATATGAATAATAATCAGAATAATCCATGTGAATGGTTTACTTGTCCTGTTGCTTGTGTCCAGAGGTAGGTTGACCGTACAATGAGGCATATGTTGAATATGATCCAAGTTAAGCTTTGTTAAGATTTGAGCTCAGATTAAAAACCTAATTAATTAAGGTTTTTGAGATTTACCATTGCAATTCTTGCACAGAAAATTTTCAGTTTTAGTCAGTGCTGCATGATCACCTAATTCTGTCTTTCATAAATTGAGCCATTTTAATAATGAGTGCATAATTTACAGAATTTCATTAATAACTGTTTGAAAATATTCAACTAGATCATGTCACAAAACATGGCTGGTAAATGAGTTAAGGTACTTCTCTGTGCAGCTGTAGTAAAGCATACTGAGTAGCCTTAGCAATATAGGTACATTTAAAATTTCATGTGCAGCTCTGTATAAAGTTAAACAAAAACGGAATGGGTAATTTAAGTATTAAGTACATTAATTTCTTCTAAAACAGATGTCCTCTCTCAGATGATGTGAATCCATTAGTATGTTCTAATCTGCAGTGCAGTCCACAGAATGCATTGGAGTCTCCATCTGTCAGTTTATTCCCCAGTACTGCTGTATTACAATTATGAAAAATGTTATGTATTCATACATAATGATTGATGACTTATTTCTATTTCAGCTTGCAAACAGAAGTTTTTTATTTTTCATAATAAAACAATACAAAAATACGTGCACACCTGGAGGAGAAAAAAGCCCCTACCCAGTACCAGTATGTTTTTTTCTGAAATTAGAAAATCAGATTAGCACTTTTGAATTAAGTTAGTGCAGAAGCAAACTTTGTTGTGACAATTTGTGTAGCTTCACTGAGCTAGTGGAAAAGAATATCCTCATTCATCTTGTAGGAGGTTAAAGCATATTTGTGGATGACAAAAATATTAAAATTGTTGATTATTGGAGTTCTACAAGGGCATCCAGCTGAATTAAATGCTTTATTCCAGTCCTTAGAAAAATATACTTTAGTTAAGAAGGCTACAAACATTGCTTTGGTTTGGAAATCTTAACTTTCTAAAGCCAAAAGGTCTAGTTTTGGTCTGGGGGAGAGAGGGTTTCCCTTTGCGAGGGTGCCTGAACCTTGTCCCATGCCTGGGAATACTTGGTTAGGTGAAGAGGAAAGATAATAGTGCATAGTTACAACTGAGGCACTACCCTAATACTTGAAATAAAAACCAACTCAAACGCCACTGATTAGGTTTAAATTAATTTATAATTAGAATACCAGTTAATGATTAAGCAAGTAAAAAGAAGTATTTTGATTTTAAATGCTTGCACTACAAAATGTGGAATTTGGTAAATGTATCTGCATTAGATAATGGTGCTGTTGTAACAGATGCAAAATGTTTGAAATACTGCAGCATATTTTATTTCATCATCAATGTGTCAGCACTGGTTGCTCAGATGATACTCATCTGCGGGTCATCTTTTTCATTTAAGAGATTCTTTAAGCTCGAGCTTTTCAAGGCATTTAAAGATGGTTCGAAATTAACTATTTTTAGATGCAGCCTGTAAACTTGACGTATTTTAAAATCACAGTCACTTTCCAGAATCCAAAGGATGCTTGTGCGTCCATTGGAAAGTACTGGTGAGATAAGAGAACCAAAAGGTTTTGGTTTTATATATGGAATTGCTGCTTTTGTGGTGTGATTCTGCTTCAGGGAGCTGATAAACGATATTCTTCCTAGCTTGACTGATTACAATACACTTCCCATGTGGTTAGAGACTGTGGGATACTTTAAATGTTTCACATTGATGTATTCAAGGCCAGGTTGGATGGAGCTTTGAGCAACCTGGTCTTGTGGAAGGTGTCCCTGCCCATGGCCAGGGGCTGGAGCTACATAACCTTTAAGGTCCCTTCCAACCCAAATTATTCTATGATTATAATCTGTGATCTGTGAATCAGTAGGGGAATGCTGGCATCTTGACCATAGTGTCATGTTTTCAGCAACCACATTGTGCAGCCCGGTCACCTTGTATCTGTTTTCCACTGAAAGGAAGCACAGAAGGGAAGGAGATGGTGGGATGCAGTCTGGTCATTTGAGCTGAGGGATCATGGCCAGTGTGTGAACTGGGGAGATTGTGTGTCCCAAGGATAAAGAAGAGCTGCAAAGAATGGACTGAGGAAGTGTTTGCAAACAATCAGTCTAAGGAATAGTAGCACTTCATTTCACAAAGACCCTCTACTAAACTGCACTTGATTGCACTTTTTAGAGCAAAGAACTTGTACTGAGCTGTATGAATGACTCCTTGAATTTCAGAGCAACTAGGGCAATTCTGGTCTTTTTCAAGACATGCCTTTTTATGTCCATCTGCAGTACAAAGACAAAAAAAGGCATAACTAGTTATGGTGTCTTGAGACTTTGGAGTGTTCCCAGAGTAAATGGGGGAGAAAATTCATGTGCCTAAGCGTTCAGCTTTTTGTTGGGTTCAACTTTTTATATAGTCTAATTTTTAAATGAAGAAAACAATATGTGTCAGTGCAAGCAATCCAGAATTAAGCCAGAAGTGATCTGGAAAGCTGTCCGTGGAAAACTTGGCAAGTATTTCTGACTCAAAATGAGAAAGTTCAGCTGAGTCCATGGTACTGAATGGTTTGGAAGTGTTTGGGCAGTTTGTAGCTTTCTGTGCTGTTTATATTTTAGAGGTTTCACATCAGTTGAAAGCTTTAATGAAAATATCGTGATGGCTTCACGGTAAAATATTGAGGGTCATAGCTACCATGCAACCATATCTAATTTATGGAAAGTAAGCCCTTTAAAGAGAAGATTGTGTTGTATTGGGACAGTAAAGTTAAGTGGTTGCAATGTAAAGAACATACTGGTTTTGGGATTTTTTTTCCAAAACTACTTGTGCTTTTGTGAATATTGACATTCAAAGTTAAGACTTTTTTTATTCTGCTGAACGTATTGGGATGATGAATGTTTCTGAGGGATTGCAGCAGTAAAACTTGATTAACTGAAGTACTATTTGACACTGTGAGTTTAGTTTTATTATATTGCATTTGAAGTTGATATTGGCTCTTGTTTGTGTATAGAGTTGATTTAAATGACAGTTATAGGTTATTTTTCAATGCTAGTATTCAGATGCTGTTTTTCTTCACCAAACTGGAGACTAAATTGCCAGCTAAAACTCAGCAATAACAGTGAACTGCTGCCTCTCAGCTGGTACCAATCAGCACCAGATGGCCCACATTATGGAGGTGCTGACATAACTTTATTAGCACTTAAAAAGTGCTAGAGAACCCTTCAAATAAAAGTGAAGACAAATCATATTAGCAGCTTTTCCCCTTAATGTAGGAAAAACAATATGTCAAATATTCATTTAACCAAATAGGAAGAACTTAATGTAACTTACTAGGGCAGTGTTTTCATTCATTTGTTTCCCCCCAAAGACAGCTAAAACTTCTTGCAAAAATCAACCTTTTGAGTTGCAAGTGAGACGAGGAACCATTAGTCCCCAGTTAGTTCTCCGGGATGTTTTTACTTAACCAAAGTATTCCAAATAATCATCCCAGTAATTTTGTTCAGGGAGAAATGAGTTGGAGCAAATAGTGCTCTAGTGTTCTTCATTTCTTTAAAACTGAGTACCATTGTAAGAAATCATGGAAGAATGAAAGCCTGCAACATTTTTAGTGTCCACCTAAATATCAGTGAGGTGTTTGCTTTAAAGTTGTAGGAATAAGTTGACTCACACATATTGACCTGAATAATAATTTAAATACAAAATTACATTATAAATATTCAGAATGCTTTCTTTATTTTGACACCATATTGGTGATATATTTGCTAAATCAGTTGACTAATTATGTTAATAAGTTTTCCTAGACTTTTAAACATTATTTGCTTTTCTGAGTGATACTATTTTAAAATGTTTTTTCTTTGTATTTTTATATAAAATGTAATATAAATTTAAATTATAATACATAAGCAATCAAGTGTTTATCACAGAAGCAGAAAAACAGAAACATGTTTTGCTCTCTGGTTGAATACGTTGTCTTAGTTATACTCGTAGTCTTTGTTTTCACAAACTCAGACTAAGTGGATAAGAGTTAATCAGGAGTATGTGGGACAACCTATTTCCCTGCCTTCTACCCCCCCAGAGGGTTAAGGGTTTCAAGGCTTCTTGTTCTCTCAGTCTGCATTTCCTGGACCTGTCCCAGCCTGGTTTTACATTTCTAATCATACCTTTTCAGTTTTATGGAAGAGATCAGATTAATTTGGGTTCTTTGGTTGCTTCTAATGATAATCTGGAGAAAGGCAAATAAAATTGGAATCTTCCCGAAACTGTGTAATTCATTCCTTTTTCAGGTAACAAAGGACTCTTTCTGTTTGAGGATTGCCTTGAAAAATAATCTTAGTTAATGAAATTAATCTGTCATGGCTCTTATTACGTATTCAGAGCTGTAGACAAAGAAATTAAGAAATCGATATTGCAGGTAGAAGCAATTGAAAGAAAACCCTTTTTTTGTCAGATGGGAAGAAAGGTATTTGTCTTTTTAGTATTGGAAAAGGAGTCAACCTACAGGAAGAGTATCACGGGGTTTTTTTGTCCTCAGCCCAGTATGTGTTCTCTGTATCAGCTTGATAAGTCTGGTCTGCAGGGGAACAGTATTTTAATGTAATTTATTTATTTATTTATTTAAATTCTGTAGAAGTGAAATCTGAAAAACTGTGAGAACAAGCTTGGATCTGGGCTGCTTTGGTTAAAGTGGCCTTTGTTTTACTTGCCAAACTATTTTTAACGAAAACATATTGTTAACTGTGCTTAGTTTTAGTTGATCCTCAGTTACATTTTGCTCCATGCAGGGTCAAAGCGTAGAATTGCCCTGGGTTTTCAGTTGGTAATACTTATTAACAAATGGCATTTTTAGGTTTCTTCTGCTTCCTTGTGACAAGCTTCACCCTTTTTTCTGGTGACTTTGAGACAATTAGGAAGGCACATACACTTACATGCATATTGAGCAACAAAAAGAGAATGGGCACATTTAAATAAGTGTGAACTAAGTTAACCTTATTCATGGATGGATGCTAAGCTGAGATAAAAATACCTGTATGACCCAGACTTACTCATTCTGAGACATTTGAAACCACAGAAGCATGCACGATTGAAAATGCAAATATGCAATCTCATCTAAAAGTTTTAGAAAACTATAGTACTAGTTAGGAGATTATGTACCATCCACCAAATGTGAAAGAACAAAAAGCAGGACATTTTTACAGAAGTGATACTGATACACAGAACTGAATGTAAAGAAGGGTAAGGATTGGATGAGATGAAGTTGATAACAGGAAAAGGGCATTCGATTTAAGTAATGTCACTCAAAAAATGATCTTGTTTTGAATAATAGGCTTCCTTTGTTTTCCTAAAATAATGTAAGAATTGGAGCATGAGCGAAGCAATCAAGTGTCTTTATGTGTTCTGTTTCATTTTACTGTGCTTAAGCTAGAGCATGCTTTAACTCCTCAGGAGAGAAATCTTGCTCCAGTGTGTGACCATCATGATAGGGCAATGAGGTAGTGGGAGGCACTGTCAGATGTGCAAATCTTAAGAATAAAGATAGTAACTCTGATTTTCATAAAAAAAGTATTTTTAGATGCCACTGACAATGCTAAAAGCTCCAACATTAGCTTAAGCTTTAAATTGTTTAAAAAAGAAAATAACAAAATGCCGTAAGAGTTTTCACCAAAGCTTCCAAACACCGTCCTGCAACTTTCAGTGTCTTACAGTTTAAATTCAGACTTGACATAGGTATTGATTGTGTGGCTTTTTACTAAAAGGAATAAGAGTATTTGTTCGGACTGTTGAATTTATTATGTTTTGATAGTTGCTCAGGGCACTAGAACAGTTGCACTGAAAGCTTTATGGCTCTCGCATTCATCCTGTTACATAATTAATGTCTTCACAAAATTAACTCAGAGGTATTCAGAAAATAGTACTTTAGCCGGGGAAGAAATAAAAGCAAGATAAGGTATAAAAAGGATCTTTTAATATGATTTGAAGGAAATGGACAAGTTTCTCACTGTAGGTAATTTCGTGACATGAGAGGTATGGTGCAAAAGTCACCAGTTACCTAGCTGTTCAAATAAGTAGCATCTCTTTAATGCTAAATTTCTGATGTATCGATCAATGCTGCTAACCCGCCTGCAGTCAGTTGCCTCCTGTCTTCGTTGAAAAAAGGGTTGCAGCTGGATGAGCTTGTCTTTCAGTTTTACTTGAAATTTTTGTTTTACAAAATTGGAGCCTGCAGTTCCAAGGTTGGTCCTCAAGCAGTGTGCTGCTGCAGAGTAAATCTGGCCACCTCTCTGCTCAGCAAGTTTGGTCTCTTTCAACTTGAGGATATTGTACTTAATCTCAGAGTAACATGCTGCAGGTCTGTCAACTAGGCAGATAATGTATTTTACACTGTGTAGCAACATGGGTAACTTCTCCTCAAGGCAACCTACAGGCATTTTTGTCTTTTATACTTAATCCTCAGTTTACACCATAAGTGGACATCAATAAAAATTTTTCCTTTGGTTGAAGACAGACAATTTTAGTCGTGTAAAAGAAATTAGTTTGGTTGAGTATCAGCATAGATGTTGAAATGGGTGCCTAAACAAGCAAGTCAGAGCCTTTGTACTATCACTTCGAAGGCAGTTATAAAACTTCAGAATCTTTAAATCTAAATTTAAATCTAAAAAAATCTAAAAAGCTTTAGCAAGCCTTACATTTTATAAGGGTGATTTAAATATTCATTTTCAGAATACCCAGAAGTTTCATGTAGATTCGTATTATTTAAAGTAGGAGAATAAAAGCAGAAAGATGTTTGACTCATTTCATGTGGCTAAAAATGCTTCTTGATAGCTGGTGTTAAAGATTATGATGATATGGAAGGTGAAGACAAAGAAAATGGAGTTTACTAAAGTAAAGGGGAATCCATTTTGGTATTGCATGTGGTGGGTTTAAATTAATTAGCTTCTAAAGTAATTGTTTCAAAGTGGTTAACTTTGAAATGAGAAGAAAATTGAGGGGGAAGAAACCTGACTAGCAGAAGAAAATACAGCTAATGGTCATTGACATCAACTAATGATGCATAAGTGTTTATTGAACATTCTCCCTGTAAGTTCTGCATTTGTGATACAGAATTGTGTACTTGTATATGATAAAGTTCTTATCAATTCATTCCTAACTTCTATAGCAGCAAAAGAAAAGCAGCAAGCTGATACAGAAGTAAGAAAAACTAACCTCTGGGGTTAATTCTGGTTATTTCAGTGTGATTAGCTGCAGTGACAGGATTGAATTTCCATGGAGCTTATTGAGAGGCTTTTTTTTTTAAATGCGTCTCTATAGACATAGTATGCTTAGACTTCATAAATTGTTTGTATTGTACTGCTTGCCAAAATGATAGAACAGATGCCAGTACAGCCTGTGAGTCCAACACTCTAAGAAACAGAACTCTATTAGAAAAAGTCCTAATTTAGAGGTGGTTTACATGAAACAGTATTCAGTGCAATGCTCTGAGGAATATGTGATTAAAACACAAAGACTGCAAGTGTCAGAGGCATAATAATAGGGAGGAGAACTGGAGCAATCTAATGAGTAAAGACATAGCACAGAGATCTGCTTCTAGGTCCATCAAAGGAGAGCAGTGGGGGTGGGTCAAGGATTGAGATTCTCTCCCAAGAACCCCAGGCAAGTAAGGGTTAATTGCATACTAGCTGTAGCACTTGTTATGGGGTGCAGAGAGAAAAGAATTTGGGGATGGGGCAGAGAATATTACATGAAGCTTATTATGGGGTGTTTAGGTGACAGACCAGAAGAAGGGAAATAGAGGAATCACGGTGGTTTGAGGTTAACAAGCAAGAAGAAGCAGGGGGAAGAGGATAAAAAGGCATAGTTGCATCCACGCAGGTTACTGATAAGTATGCTTGTCTGAGCCCTGAACTTGATCAGCACAGGCTGATTCTTATTCTATATTCTTACAAATTCTGTTTGCAACCATGTTGTGTGTGAGTGTGTTGGATTATCAGACAAGTAGGATTTAAAAGATTGTTGTTGGCAACTAGAAAGAAACTGTAGGTGCGGGGAACTTAAGGGTCAGCAATTGCAGACAAGCATCTAGAAGCCAACTGTGGCAAAAGCAGTGTTTCTAAAAACAGCTACTGGAGATACCCATATTGTGTTCACAAACGTGTGTCTAACCTGTAGCAAATCTGACTCTGTACTAACCAGTGAGTAGGATGTCAGCATTTGGAAAGAACCCTGGTCTGAGCTGACTGGCTAAGAGTGTAGGGTCTTGATACTGGGTGAACTTAAGTTTCATTCAAAAAGCATGTTTCCAGCAAAAAAAAAAAAGCACTTTTGTTATACATAAGGAAAAGATTGCAAAGCATACCTTCATGAACAGCAGTGGAAAGCAGTGCTTGGGTTGGATTGTTTTTTCACTGTGAGGTCAGTCAGTTGTGGTGTTTGAAATGTCTCATTTTCTTCTGGAGACATATGAAGAAGGAATTATAAATACATACCTCTTAGTTCTGTATACACTGATATTGTATTATGTATTGAAGGGGTTTTAGAAGAAAAATTATAAAAGAAAACAATTTAATGAGGAACTGGAACTAACATAGCTGCGTTATTGTAATCTTGCCCAGACTAATGAGCTCAATAGAAATGGAGGAAAAATGTGTAAGCTGAGTTCATATAACCATAATATATGGTTCTAAAACTGAAGATGTATTTAAAACATCTTATAAAAGTATAAACCATGTGTATTGTATTTCACAGCTTGCAAACCGAGACACATTAAAGCGCTTTGACCTTCTAAGCAGTAGCTACAAACATCGATATTATCAGTACTGTTCTCAGGCTGAAAGTTAGAAACACAGCGCTGCACCAGCCACTAAGAAGGAGAAAAAATGACTGCTACTGCTGAACCCATGACACTGATGTATAGATGTCGTAATGGGACGCTGGATCAGCTACAGCTTTAAGATGGATCTGTCTAGATTTTCTACTTCATAATGATTTCTTCTAAAAGATTTAAACCCAGGTTTTATTGGATTAAAAGTAGCATACTTGAGTTTTAGCTAAATTGAATTTCATGACAACACAAAATAGGAAAAAGGTTGTAAACAGTTTTTCCTCTGCTTTTGTGTCCTTGTAAACAGGTCCTTGCTTCTGGGCTGATCATTTCAAAGATTTAGAGCTGCAGCAAAATCTGCTCAAATCCTTGCCCCCCAGAAAAAATTGGTCCCTTGCACTCAGGCTGTGTGCCTGTCCTTCTCTGCAATTTTGCCATCTCTAGCTCAGCTTCAGGTTCCTAGTTCTTATTGTGACTGTTAACTAGCAATCATCTTGCTGTCTTCTGGTGCTTTTCTTCAAGTACCAAACTTAGGAGAAGGACCTTGCCTTCTTTTTTCAGACCCTATTCTGAACTTATCAGCTTTAAGAACATAACATATTTGAAAATGAATGGATACAACTGGTATTTCATATATAGTTGTTATTATATGAATTTAATACATGAATATAAGACTTTAAAGGGAAAGATTTAATCTTTGATATTTTGCCATAGTCCCCACAGTAAGTATAAAGACAACTTCGTTTTAAGAAACTGGGCTTCTACAGTTGCATGCCTTCTTTTGAGCAAGGTAAAAGGGCCTCTGAGATTGTCTGATGCATTAGAAAGGAGCTAAACCGCTCCTTTCAGCTACTTATGAGACGTGAAATGTTTTAAGCCTTCTTGGAATACATTGCTTAAAGTAAATGAGATCTGAGCTAAATTTTAAATTTGGTTAAAGTAAACCGGTAGTACAGGGTGGTCAATAACTAGTAATAAAGGAGTAGTCTTAATCCACTTTCCACATAAAATATTAGCATATTAGCCTAGACCCAGATAAAACCATATTAATGGAATAAGATTATGGTGCAGCTGTCTGTTCTACTACGAAGCTTTTAATTCACATGATTAGAGATGCGCCACATTTTACATAATCTTATGCAAGTATCTTGCCCTAACTGCAAAACTGCAATTAAATCCATATACTCAGGGTTTTAAAGTGGAAATGGAGATCAGGGACACTTAAAATTTTTTTCCTTCAGGCGTGTGTTTCATCTAAATGACCTTCATGTGTACAGAATCCTTTCTAAAAACAACATCTAAATAAAAAAATAAGGCAGTTCAGGTTTGTTGGTTTGCTTGGTATAAATGGTTTAAATTAGCTTGCCGATATCAGCATGAGTAGTTCATTGGAATAATCACCATACACTTTAATAATAAACTTTTCCCCTTGGGTTAGGTGTTTGAGGTAATTTTAGTCTTATAAATAAGTGGTAATTCTATATTATAACTATTTTATAACTAAGTGGCAGGTTTGGGTTTTTTTATTTGGCTGACATACATTTTTTTTCTGGATTAGGGGTCCATCAGAATATGCTTGCAGAGTCGCTGTAGTCTGTACAACTTCATGATACCACTGTAGTGTATCTTCTAATTCAGTACAGTATATTTGTTGCCTGGCTTTTTTGCTAGTTAGGCAGAATAAAAGTTCATCACTTGCTGAAAGTATCCTAAGTTTTGAAGAGTTAGTTTGATTCCAAAGTTTCTTAAAAAAAAGGCTGGTATCTTATATGAGGGTAAACAGAATATCACGTTTCATCTTTACAGTGATTTAAATTCAATATTATGAAAAGATCAGTTTTTACTTATTTTTTTACTTATTTACATGTCAGATACCAAAGCTGTAAAAACATTCTTTAAAAGCTCTAGGATACCCATGTGAACAATGCGTAAATAGATGCAGATTAAACTAACTTGTGTAGTAGAAGTATATGAGCTGTCAGGAAAAATCATATCTACAAACCTATTGCAATCTTATAGTAAATTACTACCATTATTTTCTCTTATGGGAATTCTCAAATGTTTATGCTGTCTTGCAAGTTTTATTGCAAGCAGGTAATAAAGAGGGAAGGAATCCAATTACTTTATGCACAAGCCATGCAATTCCTACCTAATAAGAGCAAAGGAAGACTTTTGTTCAGTAACCATAGAAGCATCTATGAGCTTTAGTGAGTAAACTGGAAATTGCTTTAAGTTAGAAATGCTTTTTACTAAATTATTTGATGGATCTTCAGCTTTCATATAGTTTCTTGTAGTTAAGATTGGGTATAGAAATAAGGAATGCATGGGTAGTCAGCTGTGTATGAAAGAGACTGAATTCTAGATTCATATGAATTTTTCATTGAAGTAGAAAGTGGAGGAAAATGTGCAGAGAAATATTTTTTGTGTGTAATATTAAAGTATGAAAGAAAATAGGAGCGGATAACTGGACTGGACAGCTGATAAATCAGATATTTGACAGTGGCTGATATCTTGCTTCAGAGTAGGAGAAATGTTTCTTGTAAACTTATGACTGCTCTGACTGGGGAGTTTTTCTCCTTCAGAGCTGTTAGTCCTGTGGCTTACAAGTTGCACCATGTATGCTACCTCTTGTAATGCTCTTGAGTAATGCGAATGAGAATAATGTCAATGTTAATCCTAAATGCTGGTGATGAAACCTTGTAAATTATTTATATCAATATCTTGTACTAGTGAATTCGGCAAAAGTTCCACTTGTTTTTAAAGTACTGGGGTTGTGTGTTACATTTCTATTGGGTGTCATATCTCTTTTACAACTGTTAAACCCTTGAATTTTGTGCATGTGAAGATAATTGGCATAAGGTTGCAGAAGCAGAAAATGGACACTTGAATTACCTAATGTTATTCTTTTTTCCCTGAAGTCACTCATTTACAGTGAAAAATAAGCACAGTATTTTCATTGTGTGCTGGCACTTTCGAACCAAGTATGTTTCACCATTGCCAATTCCAGCACAAAGTGTCTTCAGCTGCCTCTGTCAGAGGAGTGTCATCTGGTTAATAGGCATGTGCAGAAGAGTAGCTCACAAATGCAGAATTTAGACTGACCATACGCTCTGGAGTGTATGGTTATATTAAAAAATGTTCTTAAAGGATTGTAGTGACCACAGTCATTTCACAAACTTAAGTTTCTTTTCCTATTCTGCTATAATAATAATTAAAAAAAGAGCAGTGTAGTTGCTGCTAGACGCTGCTGCTGAATATTCTTATTTTTTTCTCCTTCAAACTCTTAACACTTCTGAGACCTCGTGGTGGTGTTGTCTATTCTGTCAACCAAGCAAGCTGGTGTAAAGCTTTCCACTTCCCTCTTGTCTTCCCCTACCCACCCTTATACACTCGTAGAAGGCCAGACATGCTCCTTCATGGGCATGGGGCTGAGAGTTGGGAAAGAAGCTGTTGTTTCACAGGAAGGGACCATTGGTAGCATTGGCAATGGACCTCGTAGCATTCTGTTATGTATATGAATTTAATAGGTGAGTGACTGTCAGTCATAGTGGTACTGACTCTCCTTTTTATCTTCCTCATGAGATAACCATATCCCTTGTTGACAGCATCGCATGTGCTGTACTGTAATCATTGTACAGAGGAAGAAGGCGGGTTGACTTAGCAGTGCTTTCATTATTTTTTTTTCTCAGGCAGAATGAATGACTCATTTAATGGTTATCTCCAAAAATAACTGGCTGAACAAAATCTCATGAAATGCCTCACTGAGACACCGGACTTCCTACAGTATGCAACTTACGTTTCAGGGGTTACTTAATGTTCTTCATTATTCCATCTGCTGCAGACTTGCTATCTGCGAGAAAACCTAGTTGCCCGTTCCAGGGAGTGGGAGTTTACTTTTGCATGAGTTGACTGCAAAACTGTAATACTCAGATTCAGGGCTTTGAGATTTGTATACGCTAAGCTTCAGTGGGAAAACAGTACATGGGAATTCACTGTGGTTTGTAGGGCAAGTTCCATATAGAGATTAATGCACTTGACTAATGTCCCCCTTCTACCTGCTTGGCAAAAATCTATAGAACACTAGAGAAAGGGAAGAGAAGGTGGTTATGCAAGAAAATAGACCAACAGTGGTGGAAGTATTGCTGTTATGTATATATATATATAAAAATGTGTGTTCATATATAGTCCTTGAATTTATTAAACGAGATGCTTAGATGTTGACTTGCTTTAATTAGCAAAAAAGCAATATGGTTGTGCAAAACTAACAAAGCTAAAATGATACGGTTATCAAAAGTATTACATCAATATGGCATCTGTTGATGGGGCAAAGTTCAGAGGGCACAACATCATATGGTATTGAACATCCCTTTGGTCAGTTCAGGTCAGCTGCCTCAGCTGTGTCTCCTCCCAACTTCATACTCACCTCCAGCCCACCTTGCTGCAAAAGCAGAGCAGGGAAAACAAAAAAGCCTTGATGCTGTGTAAGCACTACTCAGCAATAGCCAAAACACTGGTGTATTACATTTCCTGATGCAATGGAAGACTTTCTTGTTTTATGAAAACTGAGAAGCTTTCTACAATAATGTTCTTTTGATCTACAGGGATGTAGTCAGAATTTAAGCAAAATAAAACTCAAAACGTCAGTACAATTCTTTTAACTTTTCTTCCAAAACCTGATGGACTAGAAATTTAAAAGAGATTAAATGGTAGGAAAATGAACAAGACTGATTAAATCATAGCCAGTATCTCTGTGAATTGGAAACACACTGGTAGTGCAGCTCTCACAAATGAAGGCATCAGCTCAGTGTGAGTCTAAGAAACTTGCTTAAAAATATTAAAGCAGGCTTATATACTAGCTTGCTTTAAACTTGTAGTAAGTTGCAGGTGGCCTGATCTTCTCCACAGTTGTCGGCTTCTGAATTGTGTTTGCGACAGTGGAAATGTGTTGAAATTATGTGAAGAACCAAATATTAATTTCTGTATCTCTTATTTCATTTGGATTGGAAAGAGATGCTGCTTCTTACCTGTAGACATAATTTCTCAACTGTTCGTTTTGTTAGAGGCAAAGTTATGGAAAGTTCCTAACTGTTTTAAAATATTTGCTCTTCAGACACTTAAAGATGTTTAATCTTGTTACCCTAAGGACTACTTACGGATAAGGTATTAGTACCATGCTGTCACTTATGTTTTTACTGTATTGTAGATGTGCAGCGTGAAGGAATTAGATATAATCATCTATGTGATTGCAGAAATTTATGATGCCTATACTGGATCTGAATAATGAGTCCCTGCTCCTCTACTTAAGACATGTGCTTCATCAGTGAAAATATTTGTAAAAGGTTGCAAGGTTAATTCTTTATTTGCCTCCTTAATTTGGCAGAAGTAGCTAATACCTGCTGAAGGAATAACTTAAATGGGTTATTGTGGCTCTTCTAAAAACAGGGGCTCAGTTTTACTTAAGGCAGAAAATTCCAAGTCATGCTACGTAATAAGTTGATCATGTGGAGGATGCAAAAGAATTGAATCCCTGGAAGCTTATTCTGGCTTCAGTCTCTTTCAGTGATATTTGCAAATAAACTGTTTTTCAGTAATCTCAGAGTAATTTAAGGCAGAGGACATTGCTTGCTTTCACTAGATATTCCAACATGAGAATAACCTTGAAGAACAGTGTAGTGAATGTTCATGTGAAAAAATGGAAATGTAAGGTCTGCATACCAAAGATATTTTGATGCTCTTGCTGCTTGCAAGGACAGTATCTCAGAGACGTGTGCTAGTACCATAATGATGATTTTGAATGAGAAGCTCTTAATATATGACCCAAAGTAAATATATGTAGGAAGTGCTATAACTGTGTACTTCACTTAATAAAACCACATATGTTGCTGAGTCAACCTTGAATGTTGTAAAAAAATAGTAGCCTCAAGTAACCTTGAAGGCTTTACTTAAAAATAATTGCACAAAATTGTGTACCTGTTTCCTCCTACTTGTTTTTTCATAGCAGATTTTTAATGCTATTTTCAGGTTATTTATGCTGCTTAGTCTCCTGTTTTTACACAGCCTTTTTCCAAAGGACTTGACAAAGAATAGTTTATCTAGTACTGGTGTCAGTACTTAAAAATAATTTCTGTGGGAGTGAAGCAGAGTAGTAATAGAAACTGAGATGTATCTTAGTACTACAGAATTCCCAAGCATTTGTCATGCTATATTGTACCTCTACAGAATGCATTAATTTTGAGATAAAGCACAACACTAAATTAAACATTAAGTTTAACAAATGTCACTGTCTTGTTACGTGGGGTTTTTTTTTCTGTTGCACGCTTCTGTGCTCACTCTGCGCAGTATTTAGCTTTAACATCTCAAAAGACCACTCTGCAGAAAGCTTAGTCATGTATGAGTCCTGCTGGAGCAACACTAGCAGAAAAGAAATTAAACATCACATTTCTCGTGATGATTTGGTATAAAATTTTCCAGTGGCTCCAGGGTGACTTCCCTTTCTGTTCTTTTTGGAAAGTTTGAACACCTTGTTTATGCCAAAATTATATAGGCTGGAAGGGACCACTGAAGGTCATCTGCTCCAGACGCAGAAAGATGGTATGATCACTACTACAGAATGCTTTATTTAGTAAGGCATTGGTTTCCTTGTACCTTCTTCAGCTGGACCATTTTCTGCAGTAATAAATACTAAATAAAAGAGAGTGCTGTCTGAACTCTCTGTTTACTTACTAATATATGCAGAAGTGTTTTAGTTGCTATGAAAAGTTTGCATTCTAAACCAACCCTGTCAAATTTCAATTTATTCCAAGCTTGTGCTTTTAGGTGCTTATCATAAATCTAATCTGGAGGGATGAAAATTTGCACATTTAATATAGTTCCAACAGTTTTGCTTTTCAGTTTAAAGAAGTTGTTCTATATTCAGAAATGTTAAGCTGTTTAAGCAAAAATGTCAGTTTCATGAAATCAAGAAACATGTCAGAAATGCTTCTTTTTACAGCTTCTGTGACCTGGGGTGTTTCTTACAGAGTTGGAGAAGAACCAAATATGCAAATTCTTACAATAAATGCTGTTCTGAAATACTGTTATTTCTGATGTTAATAATAATTTAAGTTTTATGGCATATTTACTGAGGTATGGTAAGTTGCAGAAAGCTTCATTTTGAATGGTCACTTTAAAAAAATTCTTGATATGCAAAAATCTACTTTCTAAAACCATACATTTTTTCTCATACCAAATAGGAGGGGTTTTTTGGGTAGTACTTGGAATTAGTGTGCTATTGTTCAGATCACATACTCTTGAGATGAAAGTTGTAATGCAACACAGAATCAGGGAATCTGTGGAATAGTTTTCCAGCATGAAGCTTCCCAAAAAATTTTGGTCTTGTATAAGGTATGTAAAGTCAGCATAACGATTTTTGGCAAGAGGAAGAAAGTATTTCTCCGGGAGATTGGTGAGGATCAGTTTGAGTATGAAAATGCCTGTTCCCTAGAAAAATGGAGCTCAGTTCATTGCAGCTCGTTGTTTGAGGTTTTCAGTGAGGTTTGCTCACAAAACAGCAGTGTTTACTACTATGACAGGCTTCTGTTCACCTGGACCATCTTTGAATACTCTTGAGTTTCCTGACTGCTCTTTTACAAACACCAAATTCATTACTCATTATCACCAGTTCGCAAGAGAGAAAAAGTAAAGGGTTACCTAAATAAGAACTACTTTATACCCATGTGTTGAGCTATAAAGGTCTTCTAGTACTACATACTAAGATTTAATAACTTCAGCAACCATGGGAGCCTTGGTGACTCTGTCAAAGCCACATTGTGGTGGTGGTAAAGGTGAGGGTGAAGCAGGTTGGTGTCAGGCCAACAGCCAGCCTGACAGTGCCCTACCGCCATTATCCAGTAATCAGTTCTAGTTAAAGGCTGTACTCATTGATCAACCAATACACCTCATGCTTTTGTGATAAGTGTAGAGTAAATGCATATTAAATGCATGCAAAAGAATGCATTTGTCATATCACTACTATAAACCAGTTTGTATTAATTTTAAAAATTGATATTTTGATGGGCATGGGTGATCAGCTTGGTATTGGTATGAGAACAACTATAAACATATCTATGCAGTCATTTTCATAATCAAATTTCATGTCAATACCATCTTATGTTTTGAAGTCTATAGGCAAGAAATGACTATGAGTTCCCTTTTCCAAAGGAGAAGAATGCTGTTATTTGCCTTTGGGTTTACAAAGGAAGAGATCATAAACACAGATCGTGTCTGTTGGTGCTTACCATCTAAAAAGTCTGCATGTTCTGCAGGTGCTCTTTTCAGAAAGGCTAAATAACATCATTAGTCTGCTTCTGATTTTTACATTTAAGATTTTTCAGCACTGCAGAACTGTATAATTTGGATGCTGAAATTAGTCAATAAATCAAATTGTAGACAGCTTTTTGCCTAGTGCATGGTATGCAGTGGTTCAGTTTAAGATTTCAGCTTATTTTTAACCTATCCTGGAACTTAGATTTATTTTAAAATTGATTACATACCAGTGAAGGTATAAGGTTAATATTTGTACAGTCATGTGCCATGTACCTTATGACTATAACTGCAACTTCGTTACAAATCAGATTCATTATGATAAACAAATATGTAAAGAGATTTTACTTCTGATTGTGATACCGATAAAGGAGCAGCGTCTTTAATGAGATTTTTTTTAAGCCCTCTCTTTTTCAGAAAGGTTACTTATGTTTGTTTTGTTTCTTTTAAAGCCACAGAAGAAAGAGGAGCAGCAATCAGAAGCTAAAGCAAGTCCCAAAAAGACATCAGAACCCACTATTGACCTTTTAGGACTTGGTAAGCAATACGTATTTATCTGTTTTTAAATCACAAATACATTGTTTTATATTTTAAGAGGTATACTTTTATTTTCTCTGTGCTTACTGATAGCTTTTGAATTTGAAAACCGTAAGAGTCTATGAATTTGAAACTATAAAGGAAATGCCACAGGGGTCCGAGTATACCAATAGTTATGTTTTGCTAAGGAGAGTAATGAGCTCCTGTGGGAAGGCGAAGTTATCAAAGTGATTTTCAAAGGGCTTATGGGTTGTGGTATTTCAATATTTATGGTACAAGTCTACTTTTTAATGAAAATGTGAGGTCATCAGAATTGTGTATTTGTAAAATACCTTATATCATAAAATTCCTGTATTAGTTAAAAGAACAGTAAACTGACTGTAGCTGACTAGTACCTTGTAAAACTTAACGCATTGGGCATGTCAATGTTGTGTTCTAACTGTGACCATCTTATTTTTATCCAGTATACCTTTTGTTTTCTGACTGGCAGGTAACTGTCTATTTGCCCTGTAAATGGACTTTTTTGGACCCCAATCATTTAATTTGCACTATCTAGCTATACTTTTGGGGTTTTTATGCCTTTTCTTTGTTTGTTGAAGGCCATTGTTATAAACTCTACGTTTCATTTATCCAGTGTTACTGTAAGTGTGGAGTTTTTTTCCATTTGATAGAATCTTAAAATGGAACTGGAAGAATGAAATATTACAGTCTTTTTATTTCAGTGTTAGGAAAGTTTTCTAAGAGTTGTGAGTGGATACTAGAGACTATTCCATTTATAACAATATAATGGTGTTTTTTTAAATTTCCACATAATTTCTACAGGATATTAGAGTAGGCTGATAAGTCTTTCAAATGTAATTATTTTAAAAACTTGACTTTGTGAAAAAAAAGGTGGTTTTTAAGTTTTGGTTTTAAAGTATGAATAATGTTGTAACAAAACAATAAATGTTTTCTCTGTTTTAGTATTCACACTAACGTTCAAAATGCATGTTGTCTTCTTAGAGTAGCTGTAAAATACTGGGTTTGTTCCAGCAATGTGCATGTCGTGGTCTGTATCTCATTCCAAGTGATCTGCTATCATAGGCAAACAAATCTTAATTAACACAGTACAAGTTAGATTATAGATGTAGAATGAATCTATTTTAAAAAAAGGTAATTTAGACTTGATTAAAAGCTGATTCTCCTTTATTTTCCTTTAGCAGACCAGCAAACTAATTAAGAACTAAAATTTAATCAGTATGTGGGTTTGAGATTGCTGGGCTTCTGTACCCTTGTAGTCATGATTTGAAAGGAGTCTTGGTAACAATTATATGATATGATAATGAACACGGATTATGTAGGCTAACTTGAGATGTAATATGCAATAGAAAGAGTTTTATAATTTGTGTTCAGCAGCTGTGCTTCTTCAGTGAGCTATACAAAGGGCAAAGTTTATAATTTGTATGTTAAAACCCTATAATTTTGAAGGAGGGAGTGTTTAAAGATCTTTTAAATAACAAATTGAAAGGCAGTGTAGTAAGTTAGTGGCACTTGGAATCCACTGAGCTGCAAATGAGAAATGTGTTTAATGAGAGCAGACCTGCATATTTCATTTAGAGAGTTGTCTTTTAATTAATGGCTGCAGTAGACTGCTTCAGATAGTATTAAAAGAAAGATCATTTCAACCCAATATATCATAGAACCATAGACTACCCCAGGTTGGAAGGGACCTCAAAAGACCATCTAGCCTGACTTTTGGGAAGGGAATCTGTCTGCATGTGGATATCTAGCATCCAGTTGCATCTTGGAAACCTCCACTGATGGAGACTCTACCACATCCATGGGGAGGTTGTTCAGGTAATTGATCTTGCTGTAAATTCTTTATGTCAAGATAAAACTTCTTCTGGGGCAACTTGTACCTGTGCCCTTGTCTTCTCCATGTGGCTCCTTGTGAAGAGAGCCTCTGTCCCCTTTGTAGCTGCCCTTCATAGCGTAGCGCTGACATACCAGAATGAGATCCACCTTTAAGCCGCCTTTTCTCCAGGGAGAAATGACCTAATTTCTTCAGTCTCTTCTCATAGGGCAGGTTGTCCATCCGTTTGACCATCTTCACAGCCTTTCTTTGGACCCTCTCCAGTCTGTCTGTCTGTCTGTCAGTCTAGAAATCTGTCTAGATTTCTGTTAAGAAATCTTTCTTAAATTGTGGGAACCAGAACTGCACACAGACTCCAGGCCTGTGCCTGACAAGTGCTGAGGAGAGTGGGATGATCACATCTGATCTCAGTTAGTAATGCCCCTGCTGGTGGCAGCCCAGAATCCCTTTTGCCTTTGTTGCTGCAGCAGCTCACTGCCAATTAAGGTGTTTGATATGTCATATCAAACAGTATTAAAATGGATATGATTGCGTGGCTCATCCTTCTTACTGAGTTGACATGTTTCGTGTGAGGATTCATTCTCTTACATCTTCATTTCTGCAAATGAAGAACAGCAGTAGCTTTTACTAGGGCAGGTCAGAATTGCTTGATGGCAGATTAAGTAATTTTAATGGCTCACAATTCATGCTAGAATAATTTGGGTTTTCAAAACAGCCCAGCTTCCTGCAAAGTATTTCCTTGAGTAAGCCTCAGTGCTGGCTTTGGGTATGGGGTTAACCTTTGGATCATTGTTCATTATGTCTCAGTTGGGTTTTTAATAGTAACCTTAGCAGAAGGTAAATATCCTGTGAGATAGGACTTACTCAGTGAAAACAGTAGTTAGACAATATAAATTGTTTTTCTTTTTCTTTACAATTTTCGAATTTTTCAAGAGAGTATGCTTAGGCAAATTGTATCTTTAAGTCTTGTACTAGCAGAAGTAGCATAATATCCTCAGTGACTCTACTGTTATGTTTGTGTTTCACCTGAGATTTTTTACATAGATTCATGTGGTTCCTTGGAGTTCCTGTTCAGTGGGTTTATTATTTAGATGCTATTTGGATGTTCTCTTTCTGATGGTCCAACAGGATTCGTGGCTTTTGGCCTTTTTAATCAGAGTAGATTTGAGTTCAGTACTCCAGACATAGAAAGGTGGGGAAATGGACATGTACAAGCTAAATATTCTTACGTTCTCCACAAGCACTAGTGTTAGTGTTCTTGCTGTGCAATTCCAAATTCCTTCTGTCTCTTCTTACACTATGAGAAATCACAGCCTATTTCTGTAGTCTAAAACTGAAGCTGCTTTTTTAGTACCTCCAATTATTTGGTTCTTGTCCACAGCGGAATTGTGCACTACTGAAAATGTGAGAACTTAAAATTGATTCTTAAATCAATACTATGGGATTCTATAATATTAATTTTTAATAGGAGAATTATAGGAAACATTTTTCAGTTTGAAAGGCAGTGCGTAAACCATGGTTCTTCAGCACTCAAGCCATTACCAGTGCTGTATTTTAATCTCCCTGGTGTTAACCTTGTGCTCTCTGCTCCTTTTGGGAGTTTTGTCTTTCAAGGTAGCTTTGTTCACTTAGGCCAGGTAGATGTAAATAGATTTCTTAAATACTTGTAAAAAACTGTATGATAGCTATGTGTGATAGTGGGAATCTTTCCTTGAAATATTACACAGACAATTTTTGATCATTCTTTTTGTCAAGGTACATCACTTGGAAATTATTTCAACATACAGAAAAAATGAAAAATTAATATTTTTAAACTATTACCTTACAGAATTATCAGAAAGAAAGAATGTACATTTTACATATTCTGC
Organism: Psittacus erithacus; assembly: GCA_009867235.2. Lineage (NCBI taxonomy): Eukaryota > Metazoa > Chordata > Aves > Psittaciformes > Psittacidae > Psittacus > Psittacus erithacus. The sequence goes on along the minus strand of WYDI02036265.1, from coordinate 17,982 downwards.
ATCCTTTACCATGTTGTTCCTAGACAATAGGGACAGATGTGCCCTTCATAAAATAGACAGTTTTACATTCTGGAGTAACCATTGTTAGTAAGTTACCGTGAATGGGCAGAAGATAAGAAATTTACTAGGCTGTTACTGTTAACTGAATGTGATGTATGGGGCATTCATCCAGCGTAGTTGGAGGGGAAGTGCGATATGCTAAAAGCTGCTTATCTGCTTGTGTGGGAAATACTCGCTGAAGGAATCCTGTGAGATTTTGAGAGCTTAATCGTGATATGAAATGCAGCTGGATGTTGCATAACTGAGAAATATACGTTTGTTGGTATTATTTGGTAAGTGCCAAAGCAGCATGGCTGGTCACAAGTTGGCAAACTGCATTTAAGAAATTCTAAAGATTTATTTAGAAGTACATAAATACTGTATATGTATCTATAGATCATAGACTCGTAGAATCAAAGAATAGTTTGGGTTGGAAGAGGCCTTGAAAGGTCATTTAGTCCAACCCTGCTGCAGTAAGCAGGGATAGCTTCAGCTAGACCGGGTTGCTCAGAGTCCTGTCCAACCTGACCTGACCTTGAATGTTTCTAGGGATGGGCCATCCCCAACTTGTTTGGGTAACCTGTTCTAGCATCTCACAACCTTCAATGTGAAAACTTTCTTCTTTATATCTAGTCTGAATCTACCATCTTTTAGTTCAAAACCATTGCCCTTTGTTCTTTTGTTACAGGTCCTGCTAAAAGGTTTGTCCCCATATTTCTTGCAAACCCACTTTAGGTACTGGAAGGCTGCTGTAAGGTCTCCCTGAGCCTTCTCTTCTCCAGGCTGAACAAGCCAAACTCTCTCAGCCTGTCTTCATAGGAGAGGTGCTCCAGCCCTCTCATCATCTTCATGGCCCTCCTCCGGACTCGCTCCAACAGGTCCAAATCCATCTTATGATAGTGGACCCAGAGCTGGACACAGTACTCCAGTTGGGGTCTCATCAGAGCAGAGTAGAGGTGGAAAATCACCTCCCTTGACCTGCTGGTCACGCGTCTTTTGATGCATGTCCAGTCATGTCCAGCTTTACATCTAGCAATATCCTGAGTCCTTTGCAGGGTTGCTTTCAGTCCCTTCATCCCCCAGCTGGTACTGATACCAAGGGCTGCCCTGGCCCATCTGCAGGACCTTACACTTTTCCTTGGTGAACCTCAGAAGGTTTGCATGGAATAATTTCTTGAGCTTGTAAACACATTAACGTCTGTAGTATTGCTGCTATGTTAAGATTATGCTTAGGTAAGCAATGTATCTACCCAAAATGAAAATCTTTACAACCACTTGAGGCATACAGCATTGTTAGCTTTCTGGCTTTCCACTTACCACATTCTATTTTAAGAAGTATTATATAGAAATGGCCTCCCTATGAATACTTCTTCACTTCTGCAAAGGTTTTATCAGTAAACAAAATTTTATTAATGCAATAAATAGCTCTACAATAATTTCAGATAGGCAAACATTGTTTTGTATCTTTGCCCCAGTAGTGAACTATTTCTCATAGTTCTGTCTTTCCAGTAATTTGGTATAATAAATAATCATATGCATATTCTCCCTCTACTGCAAATCTTGGTATGGCTCTCATAAATGGTTGTATATATACAAATATATGGCAGCTTAGTAACAAACTTCTTGTAAATAGTTTGCCCCATAGAAAATGAGTTTCAGAAACACAATGCAAAGCTTAAGAGCAGATCTTCTTTCTTATGTTCCCTTCTCTTGCTGTCCCTTTGAAGCTGTTCCGCTGGTCATTCTCACTGTTAGTACAGATAAATATACTAAGGATTAATGGTGTATATGAAAGGATTCATAAATAAAGCCAGCACTGAATTGGAAATTGTCATGTCAGGCATTAATAAAATATATGCAGAAAACCACTGTAAAGGTAAACTTTACTGGAACCTTTCACTTACTAAATATCCCAGTAAATAGCTTTTGTTTCTGCTATAAAATTTAAACAATACTTCCTGATCTGAATTCAGAGGCAGCATCTGCTGTTGCACAGTATGGCAGACAGCAGTAGGATGTTTTCTGTCATATTGTCATAAATTATAAGAAGAGAAGTTTTGGGACCACAGCTAAGAATTTGAAGTGAAGGACAGCATCTACTGACTTCTCATGTTAGCTGCTCTGACTGAGCGTGGAAGCTCTGCCTTACCTATGCTCTCATTGCAATGGCTTCTGCCACATCTAAAACTTCACTCCTAGCTACGGATGTATTTTCCAGAAAAGCAATAGAAGTACTGTTGATAAACAGTTAGTTAATTCAAAGCAATTCTGTGATGGCTGAAACTATAAACTTCTCAAAATATTCATACAGGCTTGTATAACTTAATCTGATTTTCGCCTGTTCCCTGGAAAGACTACAGCCGTGTCTCCTGTCAAATACACGCCACCTCTTCTAATCAGTTTTTAATGGTAGGCAGCACAAGTTGAATGGAAAGTAATTTACTTAGAATGATTTAGAACTCAGAACTCTGCTGGGGTGCCTTTCTTATATTACGGAAATACTTTAAAATGAGAAGGGAAAGCAGGAAGTGCTTCCTAATCCATGACCTGGTGCATTGAAATTGCAGATACCGGTAATCTCTGGATAAGAAGTGTGAGCTATTATGTTGACATACAAGTCTGTGAATATGTGTATTTAAATAAAGATACTAATATTGATACAGGTAATAAACTGAAGTGAAAACATTCTTAGGTTTCTTCTGTATTCTGAAATTTAGTTCTTTATGGAATCTTTTTGTTTCAGTGGAGGAGGGAATATTTTCAGAGTTGCTTTTTAATAGGTATAAATATTCTAACTAATACATTTTTTGAGAAGTCAGTAAGACAGGATCATCTATTAATACTTTACATCTATTAATACATTTATCTACATTATTAATACATCTATTAATACATTATCCATTCAGGCTTAAAATTGTGTTGTAAACAGTAATCAAAATGTCTGTTTTCTGCACTCGTAGAGACTGTGCATTTATTTTGTAGTGTAAAAGTTAGTAAGAGATAAAAGGTGTGTACATTACCAAAGAACACTCTTATGGAAGCAGTCTAGCAAAACCCTGGGTTTTCATAGTTTTAATTTATAAGTAGCATTTTAAATACTTGAAAAATACTTTGTTCTTGCAAATGTGTTTTCCTGTGAATGTTCTAAATAAATGAAATGCTTGGTTTAGTAAATGATTGCATTTAAATTTTCAGTTAAACTTTTTTATGTTCAGCGAAACTGAACCACTTTGGAATATGACAAGACTTTTTTTTTGTACATGTGCCTTACTGAGAAAATTAGAACATTAAATTATTAATTCCAGACAATCCTGTTGCATGAATACTATGCACAATTCATTCCTGAATTTATCTGAAACAGTGAGCCTTTGGGGAGATCTTTTTGAAATTGCTTGTCTGCAGAATGACTTCAAAAGAGGCTTGTTATTTAAATTGCCAGTACATTTACAAACATCTGAAAACAGTGATGTGGATGAAATGTGGAGCAGATTATAGGTATGGTCATTTTTCTGTCCACTAGCTTCCATTCGTCAGAACCGAAATAAGGGAAGGAGACCTTTGTGCTAAGATGTAAGTAGCTTTGTCATAATCATAGATGATGAGTTTGCAACTACAGTTTGCAGAATTGTTGAAAAGGCAATCCTTCCAGCAAAGTCAAATCATGACAGGATAATGAAATGGGCTTAGTTAAGTACTTTATCCCATGGTCATTGTTCAAGCTGCTCACTGTTTACTCAGCATTGAAGATCAAATATTGCCAAGCTATTCCCACGGCTTGTTTTGCCTTTGTGTTGTTTGGTCTTTCTTAGTTCTTGCAGACAGTTACTCTAATGAACTTGGCACAAGTTTGGGTAATAAATACACTTGCTAAGGTTCAGTTTCTTGTGAAGGCAACTCACTTTGTGCTTCTCATATCCCTGCCTTCAGTGTATTTTGGTCTTTGCCATTGGGTCTGTTTGCCATTGCTAGCATGCACAATTTGGTTTAAATTTCCCTTTGACATGAAGTGGATTTGAGAATTGGCAAATACCAAGCTATTAATGTTCATGTTTGATACTACATTAGACTATAAAATAATTTGTGTATCTGTAGTAGTCACAAAAGCAAGAATATAGCTCTGAAGGAACTGCAAACCAGCACCCTTATGCTTGATTGTTTCATAATTCCCTGTATGAGAAAGGTAGAGTAAGTGTTTAAAAAATAGGCTGGGGATTATACATATACTGAAGTCAGTTCAAAGTTATGGCTGTTGTAGCTACCCTACATTTCCTATACATACTAAGGCACAAGTTCAGTATCTGGACTGTAAGACCTGAATACAGATACGCACAGATTGTGGTAGCTCCTGACGTGCTCCACATTGCCAGATTTAGACATTCGTGACTTCTTTGTCAAGTTTTCAAATACATGGCAGTCACAGTCTTTACTTTTAAAATAAACACTTCCGTGAAAGGGAGCTAAAGAGTGGCCAACTTCCACTGGAGTTGGAAAGCAGACAGAAATGAGAAGGCATCCCTGAGTGTGATCTTCTGAACAGATTGTCTCAGAATGCAGTGCCATCCCATAGGAGTTAACAGCCAAAAATCTTGTTGGTCTTCTGTGATATTTTCCCAGTCAAGTGATTCCCAGACTAGTGAAGTGACTCATGCTTCTTACTGTTTCTGCTCTGTTCCAATTTGTGAGTATCTTGGGCTGCTGGGGAGGATGGTCTCCAACTGCAGTGTGCAGAGCAAAGTAATGAAAAATTACAGTATTTGACATGCAGGGAGAAAAATCATACTATAGGCTGCCAGTTATTTGTGTTCTTTAAAAAAATAGAGAAGAGCAAAGAGAAACCCTCTTTCTAAGTAATAAACTTACTCTGTTTTTCCATTCTGTCTTTTTTTTTTTTCTAAATAAAATGGGAAAGAATGTTGTGGTGATCTGAGAGATGGCATTGTATTATTTTAAATAAGTGTTGGAAGCTTCCTATAATTTTAATTAAATACTGAATCTTAACCATGCTCTTTACTAATCGGACTCCGCAGTAGACTTCTAGCAACATTAAAGTGCCTGAGTCTCACATCTGCCTTCAGCCTTACGTGTTCTCTGGTGTAGTAAGACGTTTCATGTGTTACCACCAAATTGTTAATGCTGGTATTCCAGTGATGGACCTCTGCTCTTGAAATTGATCTTATCACTCAGGTAGATAACTGTTGTGGGTGTAAGACACTGGAAAATAACTTTTTATGGTTCAGTAAAAGAAGAAAGTGACTTTCTCTGAAATACATATCAACTATTTTTTAACTTTCTTGATTCTTTTTGAAATTAAAGGATGGTGATCTGTAGTCTGTTGTGTTGAAAATTTGGAATATATTGCCATGTTAGTTTGCCAGTGTATGTCTGAAGCGCTAATTATTCTCATACTTTAAGAATAGTAACAATTTTCACTTTAAATGTGATTATCTTGTCTGTTGAAGATGGTCCAGCTGAAGCATCTGTTACAAATGGAGGCACTACTGCTGTGACAGCGCTGAATGATGACCTGGATATCTTTGGTCCGATGATCTCTAATCCTTTACCAGCAGCTGCTGCACCTTCTGCTCAGGTAGAATTTATTTAGTTACATGTGTGTGTAAATCTGTGCACTCGTGCATATTTTCTTTCAGGGAATTGTTCATTCACACAGAAAGGATTCATACTTCTCACACTTATGGCTGGAAACTCCTTAAGCAGTAATGGCTAGATTTTTTGCAACCCTTCAAACTTGGGTACCGCTTGGTTATATTACAGAATTCGGAGGTAGTGTGGTCTTCTCTTCTGATTCCCCCTGGTTATTCAGCTAAATTGGATTCTGTCTTACCCTAGTGATGGTAGTCATGTTTTCTTTTCATTTATATTCTTTTGTCTTGTTCTTTTTTAATAGATATTGCTGAATATACCTTATGTTCTCAGGTTATTAGGCTCTAAGTAGTACTTTTCAAGACCTCTTACTGCTTTATGATGCTGGTGTTTAGGAGAGGCTACAGCAGATACTTCTGTCTTAGAGCTGCTAAAGATTTGGGGCCTCAAGTTTCGTACTCAAAATCAAGAATGGATATCAAGGACAACTAATACTGCTACCTGTGCTGATCTGTCTTTTGTCTCATCTTGGAACTTGTATGCCTTTCTTTCCTCAAGGAAGGGTAGCATAACCCCTGCACCTGGCCTGTTCCGTTTCTTATAGCCATAACAGTTTGGAAGCAACCCCGTTGTCTGTAGTAGCTGAGAAAGGCAGCTTTGGGACACAAACTCCTTAAAGCTGCAGCTGCCTTAAAGTACCTGTCGGTCTGAACAGGGCTGGTACAGATCAGAATGTGCATGTGTAGGCTTCCTTACCCAGAGTGACTTCTGAGAGGGAGGCTTTGGAGGAGTACTCAGCTCATCTCCTCATCTGTGAGGCTCTTTTAAGGTAATTTAGCAGCTTATTTTTTGCAGAAGGCTTTCTGTTTCACTCTGCTGAACTGAAAAGAACTGTTTATTCTTGAATTCATGGTTTGGGACCTGTGATGTGTACTTGTTTACCCACTAGTTTTCATAATGTATGAAACGGAAGGGATGATGATGGAAAGGAATTCTGATTGAACTGTCATATTGTAATTTCATTTCCAAATGTTCTGTTGGATCATGTTGATCAAAGGATATCCATGTTGTTCAGCAGATGTGATTGTAATTTTTATTCTTTATCCTTTACTCTCCCTTCCCCTACTTGTTGCTGAGGGCTGTCTTCGTGCAATGTGCTAGATAGGGTTTTAGAGACTTAAACCACATTTCTTTTTAATCATGAAACTATGGATAGAGCAAGCTTCCCACCATGCCTTACGCTACCTGGGTGGTTCAGCCACCTGGGGACTTCTGCAGTTGAGCACCCTGGCAGTGAGTTCCTATCTTTGGAACTGGAAAATTTAGAGTAGGTGTCTATGGCAAATTCTTAAGTTGAGATGAGTAGCACTTGTTTTAATATCTATCAACAGAATGCATTAAAATAGAAGGAGGGACCAAATATGGATTACTGTGGCTTGCTTTGGTACTCAGGCGATATTTACCATGATGTTCTGTAGAGTAGGTGCTTCTGAGATGCCACAGTGGGATTTCTGAACATAGAAAAAGAAGAGAATTTAATGGTGTTCCTCAGACTGATTTGTAGAAGCAGTGTATGACTTGATTTTTCAAAGGATTGCTTTTCTTTTCCAGCTTAACCTGAAAGGCAGCATTTTGTGCTAAATGCACATGAGTTTATGGCACTCTGGAGCACAGAAATGTCTGTTTGAATGTTTTATTATGAGGCTGAAACAACGTGATGTCTGCAAACCTGAGGATTTATAACCACTGACATTGCCAAGACATGATTTTCAAACGAAAACAGACCTGTTTGTTTTTCCTTTTTCAAATGTCACTTGAGCTTTCAGAATGGTATGCACTTTGACTCTGCTGTCAGATATGTGTCTTTATTACAGGTTTCAAAAACACTTAGAATATTTCTTCTTGCTCTTCCGTATAGCTGGATGCTAGTAAAAGCTGTTGAATTTATACAGGACTGGTAAAGAGCAACATGTGAAGGAGTAACTTTTTTCCTAGGATTTTGCCATTAGTAAACACAAGGGAGTTTAAAAATAATTGGCTTAACCAGCTCCTACTATAAAACTAGATAAAAGGCATATGCTATAGATTTATCTGCTATGCAGTATTCATGGAGAGAAATGGTATAGATTTATCTACTATGCAATATTCTTGGACAGAAAAGGGATGAAAGACATTTTGTATGTTTAGTGATGTGTATGTTGTATGTACAAAGTGTGTTTAGTATGTAAAGTGAGCATAGCCAAATTATAGCCCTTACAACAGGGTTTTTGTTGCCACATATTGTACAGGAACTGAGTGAAGGCCTGTCATTCTTAGCTAGGATGGTGTGTCTACCATCTCTCTGGGCAACCTGTACCAGTGGCTCACCACCCTCACAGTGAAGAATTCCTTTCTCACGTCCAGCCTGAATCTGCCCTTTTTTAAAACCATTACTCCTCATCCTACTGCAACAGGCCCTGCTAAAAAGTCTTTCCCCATCTTTCTTATAGGCCCATATTAAGACCTGAAAGGCTGCTCTGAGATCTCCCCAGAGCCTTTTCTTCTCTAGGCTGAACAGCCCCAACTCTCTCAGCCTTTCCTCATAGGAGAGGTGCTCCAGCTGTCTGATCATTTCTGTGGCCCTCCTCTGGACTTCTCCAACAGGTCCATGTCTTTCCTGTACTGAAGACTCTAGATAATTAGGCTTTCTCAATAAGCGCAATGTGCTTAAGGAACTTTAAGCCAATTACAAATGATGTATTTTAGAAATTTTATTACTTTAAGTAAATCAACCAAAACTTTACTTTTGCCCTTTCTCCAAAAATACTGTTTTTCTTTGTTGTAGTAGTTTATTTCAAACCACTTCATCTTTTGTTTTAGCTCTTCTTTAATCTATTCTGCCTACATGAGGATTAATGAGATGTGAATTGCAATCTCCTTGTGATTTCCTAATTACTTTTCATAATCAGACTACAGCTCATGAATTATGCTTCTCACTGATGAAAAATATAGGAGCAACAGGAATTAATAATCTCTATGTGTACACACTGGAGCTGGTTGGGGATTTAGTTTTCCTTGTAAGCTCCATTCAGTCAGGTGGTTCTTCTGTATCATATATATTGCATTTCCTTTGTTGGTCACACCACATCCTTTTAAATTCTTATTTACTTAAAGTTAACTTCTGCAGATGAACTGGAGTTAACCTGGTTCAGGAGTGAGGCTGTGTAGTAAATATTTAATGTCCCACCTTTAGTAGGTTTTATTTAGTAGTCTCTCTTGACCTTTATTTCCCAGAGCACTTCCACCAAACCAGCAGCTGCCACCTTGTCTGCGGCACCGGGGGACCTTGATCTGTTCACTGAGCAGACAACAAAATCCGAAGAGTCAGCCAAGAAACAGCTCTCCAAAGACTCCATCTTGTCACTGTATGGCACAGGAACCATGCAGCAGCAAAATGCTCCGGGTAAATAATTTTGCAAAGCTTTCTACATGGTCCTGTCGTAAGCTTTACCTAGAATAGTTACCTGCTACAAGTGTAAAACTGCAGTTGGCTACCTGCTGCCTGTATTAAAATAGAGATTTTTATCAGTTAGAAAAATGAGAAAGGTACTGAAATGTAATACAGAAGCTAAAGGAAAACAAAACACTATGTGATTTTATTTACAGCTGTTCAAATTATCAAGTACACGGTTTCCTGAAAGATTTGTGAATTCAGCTTCTGCTTTCTAATTTATCGCTTGAGGTGTGAGTCTCCACTGTGTGAAGAGGAGTCTGCCAGGATCAGGACAGAGGTCATACCTTGATTTCAGCTCTGTTGGTGGGAAAGCAAAGACCTCCAGCCATTAAGAGCTTCTGGTTCACCACAGGGATTTGCCAGACTCTTTTTGGTAGTTAACCTCTGGTGGCAAGTCCCTTTCCTTTGAGAGTTTTTAAGCAATTTTTTGCTTTACCAGAAACTAAAATAACAGCATTGATGTACAACTTCACAAAGTTATCCTTTAAAATTAGTGTGGTGCACTTCTGACTTACGTGATGAGGGAGAACATCACAAAACACTTTTGCTGAAATCTTCCCTTCTCTGCTGCAGGTATGTTCATGGGGTCATCTTCTATGCCATTTACCACGCAACCACCAACTCATTTTCAAGGCTTTCCAGCCATGGGAGTCCCTGTGCCTGCAGCAGCTGGCATGATGGGAAACATGATGGGACAATCGGTGCCAGTCATGGGACAGAGCACAGGCGTGATGGTAGGAATGGGAATGCCTAATGGATTTACTGGTACTACACAAACTGGTGTGATGGGACTTCCTCAAAATGTCGTTGGACCTCAAGGTGGAATGGTGGGACAGATGGCCACTCCACAAAATAAGTATGGATTGCAACAAAGCCAGCAAGCTCAGTGGAACCTCTCTCAGGTAAAGACTTGCTATTCCCAGACAAGAGTGCTTTAGAGAAGATGCTGCTTTGCAGATACACAGTGTAGGCTGTAGGAAGAGGCAGCAGTGTGGCCAAGTTACAGACTGCTGGACTAGGAACTGCTCAGAGGACCATGTTAAAAAAATCAGTGGATAATTCAATTGAAGGTAACTGATACTTAAGCAGAGAATAAATGTTGCCAAAGTAGAGCAAAGTCAGTCCTCTGGTTCTGTAGCTGCTCTCACCCTGGCATCTGAACTAGCCAGGTACAAAACTAGCTTAGCTGTAGTTACAAAATACTGAAATGTAATCACTGCCTTATAAATAAAAGCAGAATTTAATTGCTTGAGAATAGCCATTAACAATCAGTACTTTCCTTTACAGGCTTCAAGATAGATTTCAGGGGAATGTGGAGTGCTGAGCACTCTAACCTTCTGTAAATGATTTGCTTAGACTAATCTATTTTTTATCTGTAGTATTTCTGTGCTATGATTTTAAATTTCTTAAACATGTTTAAAAGTTTCTCTAAAAGTGTTAGTGTACTATATTTGTACATTATCCAATGAAACATCTTGAAATTGGATATTTGAGAGTTTATTGGGGAAGAAGGGAACAAACCTAAATGATTCCTTCATAGTTCAGTGTGGACGATAGCAACTATTTTTTTTCATACTATCGTTTGAATTATGAGAACAATATAATAATTCCATGCTGCTTACTCTGGTAATTCAGGAAGTGAACCTTAGTGACTTACTGAGATTGGTTTATGTTAGTTTTTACTGTTCTCTTCAGTCCTGTGGTGTAAACATTTATGAAGGTGAGCAGGATTTCTGACATGGATAAACCAGGCTGGCATTCTGCTTTGAAAAATAGTTTGTAAAAGGTGAGAATTTCAAAATGTCAAACTGAAAAAAAAAAAAGCTGTGGATTTACTGCTAAGTCTTTTTCAAGGCATGTAGCTTTAAAAAGACCTGCTTCAGCTTGGAAATTAAACTCATGCTTCTTATTAAGTATATATTAAAGGTTGGCTCAGAGAACAAGCTCTTACGTGATCCTCTCGCATCAGGTGTTACCAGCATGCTGGCATCCCCCAGTCTGTAGGGGAACTGTGATCTAAGCTCTAGCTCAGTTGAAAGAAGGAGAGCTTGCTTTGCCAATTAGCATAGTGTGCTTTGTAGAGTCTGCTTCCTAAGAATTCTGCTCCAGAAGAGATTAACAACTAGCTAAAGCATGCTTTCATCTGCTTTTTTTAAATGTCCATGTTCAGTGATGGGTTTTTTTTTTGCAGGTACACATGTAGAACCACATAGGGCTGAGCTTTACCCTGAAACATTAGTTTGCAATTTACTTAAGTTTTTCCACCAGTTTCATTTTGCAATCCAGTACTGTTTGCTTATGTTTACATGAACTCTGATTTTTACCTAATGCTGTCTATAACTTGAATCTTATGTTGCTTATCCAAAACATCAGCTCTGGTTATTTGTTGCTCCAAATGCCTTTTTGCTGAACATCTGTCTATAGAGCTGGGTTCTGGCTTGTCCATAGGTGTTCATTTTTCAGAAGGCAAGGGAGATTAACCTGAAGAATACTTATACATTAAGCACTGAAAACTACAGTGACTAGACAGTATTTGTAGAGAGCAGAAATACTTTTGCACCATTCCTGAAGTGAGTTGGTTGAATTTTGAGCTCTTTCCAACCTTTAACTAGGTGTCATCTTTAATTTGATGTGAATGATTTCACTTGTTTTGAAAAATGGTGTCTTGAGTAGATTCTTTAGCAAGAATGGTTAAATTTAGGTAATACTCAAGTTTATAAATCCACCTCATTCTTTGCTGGTTGCCATCTAAATGGACATTTCTATAAAAACTTGTGCAGTCAAGATTATGAGGTCTCCAAAGAAATACTGCTGGAACAAAAAACATCTGGAGTTGCAGTTGTAGACAAGGCTGTATTACTTTGGTGTTTCTTTTATCAGTTTTGTTGGTTAGCTTTGAAAACTGGAAAGTAAGATCTTCTCAGCTGGGACACATCAAACTCTTTCTGTGTCACACGCTCTCTAAATTCACTAGTGGAGTGTTTATTCAGACTTGATATCAGACATCAAGTGCTACAGCCAGTCAGCTGATACGTAATGGTGACTGAGAAAAAGCTGCTATATTGAAAAATGCTTAGAAACTTGCACTGAGTCAGTGTGTTATGAATTTTAGGAAAACATACTTTATCAGGGCTGCTAGTTGGAGGAATGACTGACTGCTTTGTGGCTGACAGCGTGCCGTGTTTCAGCACCAGCACTAACTGGGCTTGTGTGTGTCTGTGTGCTTCCCAGATGAATCAGCAAATGGCTGGAATGAACCTCAGCAGTTCCAGCAATGTGATGGGCTTTGGCCAGCCCCCCAGCACAGCGGCAGGATGGACTGGAAGCTCCTCTGGTCAGACTCTCAGCACACAACTGTGGAAATGAAAGCTGTGACGGAAGTCTCACCCAGAACAGCCACTTAACATTCCTTGTTCAAATGCATTTACTTTCACTGTTCCTTCCATGTACATACTCCTTTTCTTTTTCCCCCAGCTGTTCAGATTAAGAATATAACTGACTGACCGTGTTGTGGTCTATATTGATTTAAATTTGATGTAGTGAAAAGCAGATCAAGAATACATTTATACATCATTGGCAGCATTTTCATACAATCCATATGATTTCATAGACCATGTATTTAAGAAGCTGCTTAACCACATACTGATTTTTTTTCCCCTCAAAATTCTAGATCAAATGTTTGCATATAAGGGACGTAGCTATCATGTTAGTAATATCCAAAAATATGACCTTGACCCCCCACCCCCCTCCAAATTACCCAGTAATCCTGTAGAAGGTACTGTATGAACAAATGTTTAATCATATATAAATAGAATGTAAATGTATCACTGAGCAATGTTTTCTAGTGTATCAAACAAATTTTGTTTCATCATACATTTCACTGTGATGTTCCTATGGTGTGCATAACAGGGAATATGGTTATGGAAAGGAAGATAAACCTGGATGTTACTGTAGTTCTACAAATCAGTAGTTTATTCTTTTAAAAACGAGCTGTGACAAAGTCTCCAATCTGGCTCACGAGGCACGTACACAGTATTAATGCAGAGAACTGACAGCACAGTATGTACACAAGGTACCTTGGCGTGAGCACATAATATTCTCCCTTGCAGAGATATCCAGGTTTATGACAGTGATTTCTGTTTACATTTTATGGTGCCTCGTAATGATAAAATGTTATTTCCCAATATTAAAAGGCTAAATCCATAAATGGTTGTGCGTTTTTATTTCATTGTTGTATCACATATTTAACAGCTATTTCTTCAAGAAGTCTACTAATGAAGGAAAACGTGTTCAGTTTGGAGAAGGATCCATTTATGCAGATATTTAAATAGCAGTTCGTGAGTTAAAATCAGTTTATAATTACACCATTAAGCTGGATAAATACAAAAAGTATATACATAAATGGTGATTTTGAAAATACTCCAGTGCAGCCAGATTTCTCTTAGATTCTTTTTACTATGTGGAAACAGCCTTAAAACAAAGGTAAGTGTCAGTTTATTAAGACGAGAGTTCAGAAATGCATGCAAACAAGTTAGAACGAAGCACACCCATTTGATTTGCTTATTAGAGTATCTGACAGCTTCCTTTTGCTTCCACAGGAGTCCATCACATGCCTGTTAAAAGGTCTCACACACAAGCAGACTGTTTTAACTGGCTGAATTAAAACACCTTCTGACACATCCACTGTACTATACTTCTGTGTAACTGTATCTCCGCATCATACCTCAATGGTGACTGTGTCCAGGTGGTATTTTGGCTCATTAGCTAGATTTACTTTTTCTGTTCGTGTGTGCCATACAAGAACCTATAACATAAGATATGTGTTAGTACAGGCATCTACAGGGGTGATCCGAAAGCTCTTCAATAAGTGTGAAAATCAGTACCTTTGTGCAGTTGTTGGCTTTTGGCTCCAGTTCCTCCACTGTTGTTATCTGTTTCAGGAAATCAGATTCTTGCATCCCTGGTTGAGAACCGCGCCGCTTGAATACGGCTTTCGGGTGCGACAGAATCACTTGAAGACTCACAGCAAATCCTTGGAGGGGAAGAAGAATAAGAAAAACCTTTTAGGCTTTGCACTCTTGTGCAAGTTGCGCTTCAGCCTAGAATTCTCCCATGTCCTTTTTTAATATGACTAAATTTGATTATCTATATAGATAGCATTTGGTAGGTTTTGTACATCCTGCATTGTTTTGTTTTGCCCTGAAGGTGCAGTCAGATTTTTTTAATTGCACTGTATTTTCAACATGTTTAACCAATGTCCTGTCATGTAGAGAATATCTGCTTTTTTGCTTGATAAGTCAGGTATTGCTAAGATCTTGGGCTGTCCTCCCTCTCTACTTCTGAATCAGAAAAAAACCTAAATTTTAAGTAAAATAAAATATATGAAATTTATACTGTACAAACCCTCCTGCATTTGAAGGCGAGAGTTGGAAAAAAAAGGTTAAAATGTTACTTATAACAACTGTAGCCTTTAGGGAATTTTAGTCTTTAGAGAGTTCCAATATTATCACTGTTGAAAGACAAACCATATTAATGTTGTTCCTTGCACACTGTGTAGATACTGTAGACTTGTGAATCATTTTCACCAGTGGTGGTCTGCAAGACAGTCTGCAGCTGATATGTGTACTGCACAGCACGACTGGAAGGACTTCATCAGCACACACGCCTTTCTGCCGTGCATTCCACTAGTAACATACATTAGGGCCCTTTGGGGGGACATTACAAATTGGGAAATGACTAGTTTGAGCAAACTTGCCCCCTCCAAGGCAGCTCCTGTCAATCTCCGGTTTGCCATTATTTATAGAACTCTCCAGTTTTCATTCAGCAATGCTCAGTCACATGTACGCTTCCTCAAGTATGACTCAAAACTTGACTGATACACTTGTATAGAAAAAATATATTTGGAACTTAACTCCTTATGTCTAATTGTCAAGCCTACCAAAGAAATCCTTTTTGAGTCAGTTCAGTGTGGTTCCAGCTGTCTCTTTAATGACAAAAGTAGTAACAATTTTGACATCTGTTCCGGAAAACTGCAAGAACATTCCATTTGAAAGCCAGTATTAAAATTTTCTCCATTTAAACATGAGCATAACTTTCTCTAATGGAATATAAATCTGTCCCTTTTTTTACTAGAATTATCTTGTTATTGTATTTTCCTTGCCTTTTATGGAACCTTTTAAAGAGGAAAATACAAGGGAGTACTTAACTACATCACATGTAAAGGAGGCATAGGGAAACCACTTTAATCATGTGTTTGCTTGTAGCAAAGCACAGGAAGACACCAGAAAATGGTTTTTTTTAAATTTCTTTAAAGATCTGGAGATGGCAGATGAAGACAAGCAGAAGGTTGGATGTAAACTGAGGTCCCAATTCACTGATGGACACAGTTGCAAAAAAACGTTTAACCTTAGGCAGGATATAACCTATAAGATAAAGAAGAGCAGGTGTCTAGATGGAAAGGGCTTATCCACACCTCATACAGTCCTCTGGTGAATAAAAGACTTGCAGAAGGTATGAGGCTTGGCTGCAGCCTGTCCTTGCCCCCTGTGGTTAAGCTCTGCAGACTGCCCTGCCTGCCAGCAGCGGTGCTGGGATCCAGCTGTTCCCTGCTGCAGCTGCTGGGCTGAGGTAAGCAGTGCCAGGCAGAAGAACAGCACTTTAGACTTTGCTTCCCAGGTAAGGGTTTCTCCTCAGCAGGCTGCAGGCCTTTCTTGCCTCCTATGATGTGTAGCCTGGCTATGAGGGAGCACAGGGTGCGCTCCATCCCAGTGCTCTTTGTAGCCAGGTGTAACTGCTTGTGAAGAGCTGCTGAGGTTAAGAGTTTAAACTCCCTCAGCAAGAGACAGCTGCAGCACACAAAGCCAGCTGTCTACACCTTGAGGCGTGACTGCAGGTTTATTACTGATGAACAAATCGGCCTGGTTCAGTATTTTTGGTTAGAATTTGGGTTTGTTTTTTTCCCTCAATTAGAACAAGTTATAAATTCTGCAACTGGGCTTTAGTGTCATTGGTATTTTGGGCACAAAAAACCTAATGTTTGCTTTGAAGGGAAGGCATTGTTGGAGCCCAGATCAGTTGTGTAAGCTGATGGTTTTTTTAAATACCTAAAGTTTAAGATTTAAGCTGGTCGTCTGTCCTGATTTAAGCTGAGCCTGGGACATCATCCAATAAGAAGAAAATTAAATAAGCACCAAAATTAATATAGAGTCCTAGTTTTTAGACTGGCAAAGGAATTCCAGTCTAAGCAAAAGAGGCACGCAGATTTTCTGCTGCTTTTCTTTGCTGTTTCAGCATGGCTTCCTCGCCCCTATAGCCCATACTTATCCATATGTTAATTTCTTCTACACTCTGTACACAAAGCTTGTGCCTCAGCTGAGAAAACTGGGCTCTGTTGCAAGGGTGGATTTCTGCTATGCAGAGATGTTCAGCTGCGCCATGCTCCCTGCATGTAACGTGCCTTTGCTGCAGTGCTATTGCAAACCACCATTTTAGGGTGCTATCAAAAGTCCCCCATGTTTTCAGGCATCAAATAGAAGTCAGATTATTAAACTGAGTGTTGCATGTGGCAAGGACATGGACTACTGTGCACTGGCTGGACTGTGGCCTGAGGTTTGGTTCCTTGGTAAGTGGTCACACAGTCTTTGTTTCTTAAAAGAATCTAACAAAGCAGCAACTTGGAGAGAGAAAATAACTCAAGGAAACTCACTGTCTCTAGTTCTTCAGCTCTGCTTTATCACTGCTTTAATTTCACATGTATGATGTTTTTATTAGTGTTGACAGACTTCAGATGGACTTGAGGAAAAACCATTTTCCAGCAACAACTGGAAGATAATTTTAGCATCAAAAAAAGAGGAGACAGCTCAGGTTTTGACAGTCTGGCACTAATTTCTCTCAGTAGATAATGATCCTGTGGTAACAGATGAAAAGACACTTATTTTGAATTCTGTCCTCAAACTGCTTAATCTGGGATTACTGTCTCCAGTGTAGCATA
The DNA here is from genome assembly GCA_009867235.2 of Psittacus erithacus. NCBI lineage: Eukaryota > Metazoa > Chordata > Aves > Psittaciformes > Psittacidae > Psittacus > Psittacus erithacus. Next base: position 859 of record WYDI02036265.1, on the reverse strand, counting down.
ACTGAGCAGTACTACACACATACAATTCTTTCACTTGATCATCATTCCTACAAGGTCATATTGGGCTTAAGTTTACACAAAATGCCATAGGAAAATTTCATAGCTGTAGTGTGAGGAAGTGTTTTAGGTTTTTGTGGTTTATGCGAGGCTGTAAATTAAATCTAATTGGCTGATGAGCCACCTAGATAAGAATTTGTTGGAGGACAAGATACCTGGGAGACAGGGCAAAGATTACATCTGTGCTTCTTTCTGCAGAAGCCGTTTCTGTTAATTCACACCTTGACTTGTGTTAGATCAATGGCTTCTGTTAAAAGGCAGAACCATTTTTCTTTATCCGGTTAGACTGAGCTGGTTTTTAAAGATTTTACTTCTGTGATTAATGTTTTTGCTTCCCAAATGCTCTAGTGTCGTGATTTAAGCCCAGCCGGCAACCCAGAAACCGCACAGCTCCTCGGTCACTCCCCCCGCTTCCTCCTCCCACTCCCGGAGGGATGGGGAGGAGAATCGAAGGAATGTAACTCCCATGGGTTGAGATAAGAACAGCCCAGTAACTAAGGTATAACACAAATCACTGCTGCTGCCACTAATAATATTAATGATAAGGGAAATAACAAGGGAAGAGAATACAACCGCTCACCACCTGCCAACCGATACTCAGCACAACCGAGCAGTGATATAACCCTTCCGAGGAACTGCCCCCAGTTTATATCCTGGGCATGATGTGCTGTGGTATGGAATACCTCTTTGGTCAGTTTGGGTCAAGTGTCCTGTCTCTGCTTCCGCCCAGCTTCCCCTCCTCCCTGGCAGAGCATGAGGCTCAGAAAGTCCTTGGTCAGAGTAAACATTACTGAGCAGCAAC